>LZPO01068004.1:0-16029 GCA_001675575.1 Neotoma lepida
ATTCTTTTAAATGCTGTCAATGTCTTTTCCCTATAGTCCTATAACAGTAGAATTGAATATTTATGATCAAGACTGTATAGTCTACAAGTGTAATTTATAGCTACAAATGCTGATAGTGTAAACAGGAAAATCTCCAGTCACTAAATTAATAACTTAAATAACTAGGAAAACTAAACCAAAACCAGAAAGAAGGTGCAATAAAGCAGAGATCAATGAAAGAAAGAATAGGAAAACAGCAGAGAGAACCAATGAAATAAACAGTTGTTTTTCTGAGGAGACTAATAAAATCAACAAACTTTTAGCTAGATGAACTAACAAGGAAACAGAGAAGACCAAAGTCAGAAGTTACAGTCCATGCAGTAGTACTAAGACAATAGGTAAAATTATTATAAGAAGGGCTGGAGAGATGGCTCAGCAGTTAAGAGTGCTATTGCTTTTGCAGAGAACCTGGGTTTAGTTCTAAGCACACATCATGGGCATACTATAACCCCCTGTAACTCCAGCTCCAGGGCATCCAATAATATTGTATAACTGATGAAATCACTCAGTCATGAACAAAACATAAATGTATGTCATTGTGGAATATGAGCACACACATCATCAAACTTATGAGAAAAAAAAATCAAGGGAATGAGAAAGAAACACCAAACTGGCTCCCAAGCAGAGAACATAATAAAGTTAGGTTTAGTTTGACCAATCATCTATGTTGAATTGGCATGGGAACATGCTTCTGAGCATGTTCATAGTGTGTTTCAGAGAGGTGTACCAGAGAAGGAAGATCCATTGTAAATGTGAGTAGCACCATCCCATGCATTGAGGCCCCAGTCTGAATAGATANGAGAAATCAAGGCCTGTGACGTGGCCCAGCAGGTAAAGGGCTGGCCACACAAGCCTGGCAAATTGAGTTTCAGTTCTGTAGCCCATGTGAAGATAAAGGAGAGAATGGATGCCGTAAAATCGTCTTCTGGCTTCTAGATGCATGCTTGGCACAAGCATGCCCCCTATACACATAGTAAATACACATACATAATAATAATAAATGACTTTTTTAATGAAGAAAGTGAGCCAAGCACCAGCATTCAACACTTTTTGCTTCTTGACTGGTGATTCAATGTGACCAGCAGCCTCAAGCTCCTCATTCAGCTTTCACCACCACAACAGACTGTACCGTCAAACTGTGAGCCAAAACCCTTCCTTCCTTAAGTCACTTTTGTTGGATATTTGTCACAGCAACAAGAAGAGCAAACAAGATATTGTGCTAAGTAAGCTAGTCATGAAAAGACAAATATATGATCCCATTTATATGAGATAGCCTACGGTACTCAAACTCAACAGATTACATCCTGCTGTGATCTGTGTAGAAATAACAGTTATGAAATAAGGATGGGGATAAAGAATAGGTTAGAGGTTGCCATGGAGTAGAAACGTGGAAGAGATGTGTGTAGATGGAGTGGCGTGAGATGAAGTGGGGGAGGGTTGCAGCAGTTGTGTAGTTGAGTTCCTTCCTGGAGGAAATGGTTCTTTGACACTATACCCATGATGTAAATACAGCTATATGCACAGTCACACCCAGGTCTTTACAGAAACAGTTCATTGGTTGGCTTTGAAATCTCTCACATACATTGTCTTCACATAGTGATTATTGGAAGAATCATATCACTTTTGAACTAGTTAAGGAAAGCAGGCTGATCTCCTATGCAGTTTGGTTTTTTTGCCCATGTTTTCTTTTTAAATTTATTTCATTTCTAATTTTAAATCAGTAAACAAGCAGGCTTCCTCATGGCATTTTCTTACCTACTTCTGCCTTCTAGACAACATGTAGATTTCACTAGATAATTTGCTATCTTAAACATAACTCATCAGATCTCCCTAATCAGTCGTTAGGAAATAGCCAGCTGCCAGAACACAGCTGCATTTGTAATCTTGCTCTTTCCACACTCCTAGCTCGGTAGGCATGGGATCCATACAATCACCAACTTTATTCCTTGTTATCTGTTATGAAGAAATTTCTGGTAGAACCATTGGATATGAGGATTCACTGTGGATTTCAGTTCTATCTGTCTCTCACTGCTGTCTGAGTAATTAAGGGCTGGTGCACTCTCCACTGTCCCATCCTGGANATGGGACCTGATTGTACTATGCCTCCTGGCGTCAAAAGGACATGCTTGGTTAGACACACAGGTCTTCATAGACATTCTAAAATTGTTCCCTGCTTCATCCAACTTGGTTGGGTCAGTGCGAGTGGAGATCCCTACCCCCTTGCTCTTCTCCACCTAGTCCTTGGAACTTAAACCCACATTTTACAGAAATGACAATTGACTGAACCCCCTAAGACTTGTACCAGAGTTTGACAACAAAGATGCTGCAGTCCCTGGGACAAAGAGTGAAGACTCTGTGTTTGGCTTGGGACTCATGAAAATGAGAAGTAAGGTTGATATCACAGTCATGAACAAAATTTAATCTGCCATTCTTACAAAATGAATCACACCAAAGGCCACAACACCAGTGACAATGAAAAGGGAATGCCAGATCTTCTCTAATTTGAATTTTATCTGTAAGCTTTTTTTATGTGTATTTGCATGTATCTGTGTACATGAGCATGAGTACAGGTTCCGGAAGAGACCAGAACAGGATTTGCAGGCCCNGGAACTCCGGGAACTGGGCTTACAGGAGGTTTTGCCATCCTACACACGTGCTGGGAGTTAAACTCTGATCCTCTGCAAGAGAAGCAAGTCCTCTTCACTGCTCAGCCATCTCTATATCATCAGCTTCAAGTCTTTATAATAGTTTAAGTCCTATGTCATTACTTCCTCTTCTTGTAATATGTACTCATCAATATATCTCCCATTCTGATTTTGGATAACTGCATATTTCAACCTACAAAGATGTACTTGTGTCTGTTCATATGCTGTGTATGTAGGCAGAAATAATTAACTAGTGCCAGGATAAACTAGAGGTAGAAAACAGTTTTCATCATTTGGTAACCATCTAGGCAATTATATAATTTAATCACACAAACTAATCAAATGTCAGGCCATTTATAATGTAGACATCAAGCTAAGACCATAGGTCATCAGATGTAGATCTAATTAGATATGCATACATAATCATGTTAGAGTTACATTAAAAAGAAAAGCAACATCCAGTCAGGGCAATTCTTTGTGCTTAATTACTTTTTTTTATGATTCTGAGTTGATTTATTGGCACCATTAGGAGTTGCACCAATGTCTGTGAGTGTGCATGCCTGTGTGTGATTTTGCAGGGCTTATTATATGTCATGTCACAGTTTTCAAATGAATCTTTTTTAATGTTAGTGGGAGTTTGTTAAGAAAGTAATGAACATCATCAGCAAACAGAGTATTTTAACCCTGTGCTGAGCACTTTTGAAACCAAATTTGAATTTCAAATATATATCAAAGATTTAAGGTAGAAGCAAGAAGAATGTTTGTCAATAGATGGGTTAGTTGGTTTTATGCCAGCTTGGCACAAGCTGGAGTCATCTGGGAAGAGAGACCCAATGGAAAAAATGTCTATAGGCAAGTCTGTAGTACGTTTTCTAATGTAATGATTTATGTGGGGTGACCCCACCCACGGTGGACAAGTGGTCCTGAATGGTAAAAATGCAGGCTGAAGAAAGGCTGAAAAAGCCAGTGAGCAGTGTTCCCTATGCCTCTGCTTCACATCCCCCGAGACTTCCCTGAGTTCCTGCCCTGACTTCCCTCAGTGATGGGGTGTGACCTGAGAGTTATAAGCTGAAATCAACCCTTTCCTCCCCACATTGCTTTTGGCCATGGTGTTTTATTACAGCAATAGAAACCTAACTAGGACAGGAGATAACATTGCAATGGCTTTCCATTTNTGTGTGTGTGAATTTTATGTTTTAAAGAGACTGCAAGTAATGATACATTTACATCATCCTGTTTTAAGGCAAAGAAATATAATTAATATTTAAAGTATTTTTTGTAAGACCAGGTAACAAACACCATCATATTTTATTAGCATTAAGAATTTGCTCAGGGCTAGGGAGTTAGCTCAGTGGGTAAAAATGGTTGTCACTTAAGCACTAGGACCTGAGTTCAACCCTCAGAATCCACATTATAAAACAGCTAGGTGTGGCAGCACAGACTTATGATGCTAGCACCAGGGAGATGGACAGAGGTTGATGCCTAGGGCTCCCAAATATCCCTAGTCAGCATAGCCTAATTGGCAAGCTTCATGCTGGTGAGGGACTTTGTCTCAAGAAACAAAATGCTGGATGATGCCCATGGAATGAAAGATGAAGTTGACCCCTGGCCTCTACACACACACACACACATACACACACACTTGCTCTCTCTCTCTTTATACACATACAAATAATTGCTCAAAGTGAATTTGATACACAACTGATTATCATCTTTTAAAAGATATGATTTATAAAATGCTATATTTTATTTTTAAAATATAGGATTTAGTTGAAGTTAGAGTTGTTGTTGTTGTTGTTGTTGTTGTTGTTGTTGTTGGTGGTGGTGGTTGTGTGTGTGTGTGAAAAGAACTTAGAGGACCAGAGTTCTCAAGGACAGAGGTGACTTAAGGAGCTGGCCTGGCTCTGTAACAACAGACCACACTGAGCCTGCTTTGAAAGACAAGGATGGCACTGCCTTTTAAGTTTCACACTGCAGCAGAAGGACCACTCTCCATCACAGGAAATAGATCTGATTAGCAGGCATTATCTCATTAAACCAGAGATATTGATATTGACATTGGGAGCTTTTTTTTTTTTAAGCCTAGAAGGAAAGTAAGAGGTAAAGCATAGGTTTTGACACTGACATTTAATTTAATTTGAATCAGTTCATTCTTTTGTTTGGTTTAGCTTGAGATATCTCATGTAGGTCACACTGGACTGCATCTTGCTATGTAGTTGAGACTGATCTTAAACCCTTAATCTTCCTGCCTCTACATCCCTTCCTGAATGCTAAGACTACAAGTGTTCATCACAATGCCTAGACTTGTACTCTACTAAATATCATGGAAATATTGAATATGTCCTTAAAGTTATGATTGCAAATGTGGGCCAATCATAACCAGACTTCAAAAAAAAGCAACCAGGAAAACAAACAAACAAAAACAAACAACTTAAAAATTGTGGAAGTTGAAGACTAGCGAGTGCATGAAAACATGTTTTAGGCATATAATATTTAAAACAAACTAATGTTTAAAAGCATTGGTACCCATGCACAGATAGGTGGTGCCATGTAATGGATGAAGTAGAATTTGTATAAGTTAGACCCAAATACTCATGAAAATTTAGTATGTAATAAATTGGATTTTTCAGTCACCAGAAAGTAAATCATTTTGAAAACAGCCACTAGATATCTTGAGAAAGAATAAAGCTATAAATTCATTCAAAAAGTATGATAATTTTGTGTTGCAGAATACTTTTATGTAAATTAAATGGATTTCTGGAATATAAAGCTAAGTTGGTACAGATAAAATATAAGACAGACACAAAATCAAGAAGTCACGGGACAAAAATAGATTATATTCATATTGTTAAGCATATACAGGCACATTTTAATTTATATGTAAAATTTGCAATAACCACTTGCAGGAATGCGTTTGGCTTCTTGGTTGTATGTGGTATGTAGTATTGCCGTTCACACTGGGTCTTGACCCAAGTAGTAGTCTTCAGAGCGGACGCTGGAGACAGTTCAGTTAGAAGTGCTGGCCTGGCCTGGTGGGCAAGAAGGCCTGAGTTTATTCTCAGCACTGCACAAAACCAGTGTGGTGGTCCAGGCCTGGCATTTCAGCACACAAGAGGTAGAGGTAAAAGGCTTAGAAGCTCAAGGTCATCTTCTACTACTAGTGAGTGTGGAGCCAGCCTGGGCTACACTAGACCCAAACCAAACACAAGACCTGTGCAGTTCAGCTTTATCTGTCTGACTGAAGTGGGATGAGCTCTGGTTGCACAGCTGGATTTGTCTACTGCTTCCGGGAATAGTTGGGCTCTATATTTTGTGTTCAACATCTGTTGTCTTCTGGGTCTTTTTGTTTTCTGCCCTTGCTTCTACCCAGTGGCAGAAGGGACTCGAAGGGTATCTCTTTGTCTTCAAATATGAAGGAAAGCCACTTGTATTTCTCCTGAAAATAATTAGGGAAGTATTATCAACAAAGGTCATTCTTTAAAGATTGTCAAGACAGGAAATTGGATGAAGGAAGAACATGACTAATCCTAGCCTAGCCACAGAGCAGCATCTTTACTGGGAAAGATACTGAGGAATCTGACACCCAGTCTTCTTACATTTTTATGTAAAAAGACATCTGATTTTATAAGCATTTGCAGCTTAAACCATATAAAGGACCCAGAAAAGAGTATTTCATATAAAAATTAGTTGGGGTGAGGAGATAGCTCAGAAAAGTGCTTGCTACACAGTGAAAGGACCTGAGCTTGATCCCCAGAACTCACATAAAAAGATAATTGTGTATGATAATCCCACCACCAGGAAAGTAGAGACAGATAGATCCCTGGAGCCCATTGGCCAGCTAGCTTAGCCTAATCATCAAGTTGCAGGTCTCAGTGAGAGANTGGTTTTAAAATAGTAGATGAGCAGCTCCAAGGAAAGATACTTGGGTTGGTATCTGACATTCACATAAAGACATACACATGTGTGCGTGCACACACACACGCACACGCACACACACACACACACACACACACTTAGTTATATGGTAGGTTATAATATTTAGAGGGTTGTGTGCAAGTCAAGGTCCTGAAATTGGAGTTTGCTCACCTTCGTGTTAATTATGCCTCTTTGTGATTCATCATTGTGGCCCCTTCACCGACAGCCCTGGTCACTGATTTTATTGTTGTAATTTTCATCCTTACACTTTATATCCTGGGAGAATATTTCTCAAAGTTTGCTCTCAACTGCTCTTCTCTTCCTCTCTCTTCCTCTTGCTCACCTGTACTCACTCTGTATCATATATTTGGTGGCCAGTAGATAATTTTAATGGCTTTTTAGATAAAGAATAGAAGACTAGCCATGTCTTCTAAAATGAGCATTTGTCTTTCTAAAGTGGTTGGTAATAAATAATCTGGACTAAATGTTTCTGTAGAGGGTGCTTTTAGCCTCATTAACACGTTGCCTATGGCTGAGTCACTGGAACTTTGGTGACATTAATAGTTTATTCATGTAAGGAGCCAATTTTCTCTTTCAAAATAGGTCAGTTTCTTCTTAATATAATCAACCAATACTGAAACTCTACTAGGAGACAAATGAATTGTTTTTGAAAAGCAACCCCCCTTTTGGTTGGAATCATGACTCAGTGGGAAAGAGCACTTGTTGTATAAGCTTAAGGGCCTGAGTTCAAATCCATACTCACACAAAGAAACAGATGTGGCTGTAATCCTAGCTCTGTAGAGACAGGAAGATTGTTGGCTCTTTGCCTAGGTCCAGGTTCATTGAGAGACCCTGTCCTAAGGGAATGAGACAGGGAAATAGAACAGGGCAAGGACACATGACATCCTCTGGCCTCCACAGGTATGCAGGGACTCATGTACCACCCCTACCCCACCCCTACACACACTGCACATTGTTTCTCCTCAATAACAAATAAATGTCTTGTCTAGCTTATGCCATTATCTGAGTTCACCATCATCTGGATAATCATAGTATCATTACTGACATGCTTTCACACCATCATTCCATCTCAGATGGGAATGGAGATGTGGGTCCACATCTCTGGTTTTCTTCATCTGTCCTCGCCTTCTTCCTTATTAAAAAATTACTCATGTGGAAAATTAAAAAGGAAGCAAAACTAACTATAAAATCACAACTCTCCGGCACTCTGACGATTTGCAATCTTCATAACTATTAACAATGTGCTCCCTGCAGACCNCAGTGTGGAAGACACGGGCTGCTGCTTATGCCCTACCAGCCTCTCTCCTTCCACTCGAGGAGAGGGTGCCATCAAGAGCAAATGACACCAGGAGAGCCTTGGACTGATCTTAATTTTTAAAAGATGGTTAGCATATCTTTTTGGTACTATGGCAGATGACTCCCAATAGAAGATGCATTAATAAAAAGAATGAGGAAAGTAGGAATTTATAATTACTCCTTCTTTACCACGGACATGGCTCGTCTTTGTTATCTTTTTATTTTCAGTGACCAACTAAACTCCACTAGCACTTAAGATGTCACAGAATGATAATGAAGATGCTGCAGGGTGGGCAGTGATCTCAGGTTGATGTGTGTTCTATGTACAACTGAAACACACACACACACACACACACACACACACACACACACACACACACACACACAAAACCCTCAAGAGCAAGCATCAATAGGTGCGGTAAAGCACCCTGACTTTGACCCATTTGCCAGTAGTGGCCAAACGGATCTTCAGTCCAGCCACAGAATTGATCCTTACTGCCTTATTTAGGACCTAGTGGCAGAACAACTGAAAGGGATTTGTTGATGATTGCGATGTTTGGTATTGATTGTCAGCTTGACAGCGTTTAGAATCACCATGGCAACAAGCCATTGAATGTGTCAGGAAGGGAGTCTGTCTAGAATGGGTTGAGATGGAAAGACCCATCCTAAACAAAAGAGCATACAACTCCATGGGCTTCAGACCCAGACTGAATAAAAAGGAGAAAAGCCAGCTGGGAACTGTGTGTAAGTATTCTTGTCTCTCTGCTTCCTGGCTGTGGAAGCAACATGAAGAGCTGCTCATGCTCCTGCCACCATGAGAGACTGTGTTCTAGAACTATGAACCCTTCAGAAGTTGCTTTTGTTGTACATTTTACNACAGCAGCAAGACAGGTAGATAATACAACCATGGTGGGAGGAATAAAATTTGGTTTATTTATTGAATGTCACATTCAGGTTCAGGTTCATGAAGGCCATGTTCCTGAAGGTGCAGACAAAGCAGAAGTCAAAGTAATAGCCCAGTGGGGAAAATTGCATTCATGGGAAGGCCAAAGGACAATGGATCCAGAGGGAGGTTGACAGGGCAGGGAGACTGGAAAGCAGGCTGGGCATTCAGTACATGGGCTCTCTTGGTGTGATCTGCACTGGTGGTCACTTACTGTGTGGCTGTGAAGCAAGTTTCTCCTGATCTCTTCAAGTCTTGTTTGCTCTGATGGTGTTGACATTTCCGTTTGCTTTAGTGTTGAACACCTGTGTGGGTGGAACGAGGGATAACTGTGCCTATGAAAGAATATGTCGTAGATTTTTTAATTATAGAAGTAAAGGAAAAATGTTTATCTTCTTGACTTGAAATCTCTTCCATGTGCCTTTTTAACTAGAAAAATCGAGCTACAAAACTTCCAACAGGTCTTGGATAATATGAGGATAAGTTTTCTTAAGGGATGCATCCCTCTCACTCCCTGAAACACACAGGAGATGTACACCAACTCAGACTGTTCACTTTAAATTCCGGTTTTTGACATGATTGTAGATGTTCATGTGTAAAATAATACAATGCAAGCCCTGTGCTTTTTGCTCAGTTCTCCTGATGGAGATGTTTATAAAAGTACAGTGCAGCATCTCAATGAGGATTTCAGTGACGATGGTCAAGTGTCAGATATTTCTGTAATGTCCTTTCATGGCCAAAGCCANATCCACTGGCTCCCTCTTCCTTCTCACCCTTCAGTCTTCTAATGTGTTTTTGTTGTTTCAAGAATGTTATGTCAGGGAGTTATGTGATGTATGATATTTTGTGATTGGGTATTCATTATTCAATATAGTTATCTGAAGCTAGATCCAAGGAGGTATCTATCAATAATCAATCATCATCTATATCATGCTTATCTTCTATCTACCTGTCTATCATTTATTATCTCCATCTATATCAATCTATCTATTATCTATATTATCCATCTGTCCGTCATCTATGTATCTACTATCTATAATCTATCATTGAGGTATTCTACTATCTATAATCTATCATTGAGGTATCTTTTCTCTACTATGTATATCTCTAACATCTATCAATCATTTTCTCTATTATCTATCATCTGTCATCTATCNATCTACATATCTATCTATCTGCTCTGTCTATCATCTCTCAGTAGTTTGCTTCTTGTATTACACAATGACATGGTTGTAACACTGATTAACTCTTGGTCTACTGGAGGGCATCTAAATTTACTCCAGGTTCTGTTGTGAATGAAGCAAACATGAACACTCATATATAAGTTTCTGTGTGCTTCCAAAGTCTTTTCTGAGATAAATGTCCAGGAGTGCAGTTTCTGGATTGTATGACAGATGCCTCCTCATTTTCTATAAAAGAAACTGACAAGACATTTCCTGAGTGGCTGTTCCATTTTACATTCCTCACAGTACTTGTGATTGGCAGCATTTCTCCCAATCTCCCCAGTTTTCACTTTAGCCATTGANTAGATGCATGAAGATATCTCATTGTGCTTTTAATTTTCATTTCCCTAGTGGTGTCGAATATTTTTCATGTGTTTATCTGACTTACATTCTTTATAGAAATATCTGTTCACTCACTCCCATTTTATACTTGATTTATGCCATAGTTATAGTGGTGGGTTTGAGAGTCACCTGCTTATTCTACGTGGTAGGCTAATTGCACATGTGGTTTGTCAATATTTTTCCATTTTTGCAGCTCATCATTCTATCTTCTCAGCAAGGACTTTGGGGGAGCAGCCTTAAAGTTTGTGGAAGTCCAGTTTATTGTGTTTCCCATTGGTATTATATAAGAACATGCAGATTTCAAGGATCCTCTCCTGTTACTTGTAGACATTCTATAGTTTTATGTGATAGATTTAAGTTTGAGACTCAAATGGAGCTCATTTTTAAGCAACACTTGGGACTAGCTTTGTCTTGTGTTGTTCTGTCAGTGATATTCAGTTACTGTGACGTCATCTACTGGGAACATTCTCATTTTTCCATGGACTCTTCTCCAGACTTTATCAAAACTGAATTGTGGGCATTGTGTTAAACTGTCCTATGTCTTCTTCTCATTCTGCCCATCTTTGTTACTGGCTTCTCTGCCAACACAACACATGCTCAACAACCATGGCTATATGATTTTGAAATTAAATATGGCAATTCCTTCCACTTTATTCACTCTAGACATTCTTTTAATTATTCCAGTTACTTTATCTTTCCGTATATAGTCTAAAAAATGTTGGCTTATATCTGTTACGATTATTGGGGAAAATAACAAACCCTGTGTTTTAAAGACAGGTCCTAGGCCCTAATGCAGAACCTCTTCCCATTATTTTGCTAAATGGACATAGTGTTAAACTGGTTCCAAATCACTTGTCATTGTTCCTATAGGTTAATGCGTCTTTTAAGCCTTTTCGGGGGGGGGCTTCTATTTCCAGTAGATGGTGACTAACACAGAGTCCCACAACTGCTTAGAGTGTAGAGAGTAAGAGACTGAAGAATGCTCAGCCCTAATGGGAACATCTAGCCACACTCCTTCCTCTTAAGGCTCAGGGATCATTGTAGAAGAGGGGCCAGAAATTGTTTAAGAGCCAGAAGCAGTGGAAGGCGACAAGAAACTGTGCCTTCTGGACACAGCAAGGCAGATGCAAATCTCAAAGTGGCTGTGACAGCATGCACAAGACCTNTGCAAGCCCAAGCCAGACCAAATCCCAGCATGGAGAGGAGAGTTGGGCATGAAATCTCTTCCCTAGCCATGGGACTATTGGCAAATATTGGCTGTTGGGGCAGAGAGAGTCAGTTTTCTCTAAGAGTATGAGTGTCACCCCAGGTAAGTTAACTACACCTTAGTGGAATACCATAGGTCCAAGAATACGGGGTGGGTCTGGCAGGCTGGGGGAGGGCTAAAAATGATCAAATACATTGTTTGAAAGTCTCAAAGAACTAATAAAATTGTAAAAAATATGACTGATGAATAGAAAAATCACTTTAGAATGTTGACCTGTATATGCAAGTCTGGCTGTGAGCTTGCTAAGAATCATGACGTATGAGATCAGCTTTAAGGTTTCTGTGGATATTCTTTGCTATGATGGGGAAGTCATGTTTTTATTTTCTTGAGACTTTTAGTCATGGATGTATGTAGAGTCTTACCAAAAGCTTGTTCCTCCATGGACTGATTTGATGGTTTGTTTTTCCTTCTGGGATTGCTGCTTGACTCCACCAAGGCTTAAATATTAAACAGACACAACTGGCCTGCTTTTGCCCATCTCTTCTGCCTTGACTAACTGTATAAACACTTCCTGTTGCTATGTCCCATCTCTGTCCTGAGTGTCTCAGATATGTTTTGTGAATATTTTCCCCACATGCATACAGAAGTATTGCAGATAGTGGCCTAAGTTTTGCCCCAACCATCAAGCAGAGTTTAGGAGACACAAGACAGAAAATTCTTTTGATTCACTCTTATTTTTCCTGGTGACATTCTGTCTTCCTGGCTGATACTCCCAGACTCCTCCTTTCTGTTTAGAGAACTCCATCAGAGATACTGTAAAGAGAATTCTGCAGTGGACATTGACAAATTTTCTCATATTGTTTCTCCATCTGAGAGTACCTTGATTTCTTTTGCATTCTGCAAGGATGCTGCAATATCTACAGAGTTCAGAGCCTATAATTCTTTACATACTTGGTAAATATGATTTCTGATAAGAAATTGACTTGTGTCAATTTCTCTCTGGTGTCTCTCAATATATTTTTTTTTCTGTTCTCATTTCTCAAAATATCAGCTGTCTTTGGCTATGTCTTGACACGGGTTTCATTGGAATCTTCCTGTCTAGGGTTTGCTTAACTTTCTTGTGACTCTCAGATAACACCTTCAAGATGGCTTTAGCATACCTCATGATAACTTGGCCAAGAGGGAAGTCTGAGATCTCTGTTCAACCTTTGATGATGTGTGTAGGAGTGGGCCCAGAAACACTGTGATGTTTGGTATCAAGAGATGTCTAAAAGTATTTGTCTTTTAGTGTATCCTGTGATGGTCAGTCTTGATTGACAACTTGATTAGAGTAGGAAATGTCTAGAAGGTTGGGAAAGCACACCTCTTGGTGTGTCTGTGAGGGTGTTTCTAGAGATGACTAGACTATGAGAGCACCCACCTAATAAATGGTTTAATCCATTGATAGGTTCAAAATTTCAATCTGCTACTCAGAAGTGGTGGACCATGGAAGGTTGAATCTGGTTGGAGGAAATAGGGAACTAAGGGAGTGTTCTTGAGACCTGTGCCCAATCCTGGTCCCTTTCTGTTACTACCCACCACATTCTGTGTCCCAGCTAACAAATGGGGTGAGACTCCACTACAATCTTCTCCAGTAACCATGAATTTCAGCTATACTCAACATCAATAGAGCCAACTGTGGTGATGGACTGAAATCTCTGAATCTGTGAGCCAAACTAAGTAATTTCTTCTTTAAGTTCTTTAAGAATTTTTCTCAAGAGGAATGTTTGTTTGTTTGTTTGTTTTCCCCTTCCAACTGTTGTTACTTCTCTCCTTCCCTCTCTGCTCTTTTAAATGTTTATAAACTGTATCAATATTTTGTTGACTAGACTGAATTCTTGTGGAGTCAGTCACTGACGGCATTTCTATGTGAATTGTCTCCTGTAGTTTAAATTAAATTTACAATATTGATAAGTTTCAATTATCAGGCTGCCCCTCTCTGTTGTTATTCAATACAGTAAAGCAATAGAGAAGCAATACCAAAATAATTTAGTGAAAAATATGAACACAGCTTGAGTCCTATTGGCATAGGCTCTATTAATTCCATCATCACACTCAATGAACAAGCATATGCTAAATAAACAAAACCTATAATATTTGTGTCAGTGCTTTTAGATGACACCGTAAAGATTATTTTAAACATCTTGAAAAATAATAGANTCCTTTCTCATGCTATTGCATTTTACTTTCTCTTACTGAACAATTAAAACATCATGAACAGTATAATTCACATTCCAGTTCCACAGCCATTTCTTAGAGTGAGACTTGAAGACCTGTCTTTTTCACTGTTCCCAGTACCTATAGGCAATTCTTGTATATATTATTGGCAAGAGGAGTAGAAATCTCTGGGCTCTGGAGCTTCATTGGTATTTTATTTTCACCATTTCTTGGTTTCTAGAGTTGCCTCAGTTCCTTCTCTATAAAATAGGATGATATGACAGTCAGCTTTAATAATCAACTTGACACAACCTAGAATCACCTGGTGTGAGAGTTGCAATGAGGGAATGTCTACATTGTGTTGGCCCTGGGGTATTTCTTTAGTTAAATGATATGGGAAGACCNAGCCCACTGTGGGCAACACTATTCCCTAGGCAGAGGGTCCTGAACATTACAGAGTAGAAAAATCAAGCTTAGCACAATCCAGCAAGCTAGCATATGTGCCTTCACTTCCTTCCACTCTCTGTGGATGTGATAGGACTAGCTGCTGCACGCTCCTACCATCATGACTTCCCTGAGCTAAAGGNAATTCTGAGCTAAAATAAACCCTTTTTGACCTAAGTTGGTTTTTGTTTTGGTATATTATCACAGCAACTAATATGAAATGAAACTAGGAGAGATGGTAATAGGACATACTTCTGAAAAGTTTTATGATATCCAATACCCATTCAACTATTGATGAATCTTAGCAGTGTCTTACTTAAAATATGTAATATGATGACAATACCTAGGGTTTCAGGGAAGACCTTTCATTTGATTCTCTCCCCCTTATAAATTGTCACTTTCACTGTTTTCTTTGTTATGAAAATGTCTCAATTACTCACCCACTTTAAGCCAGTTGCTGAGGAAGAAGTTTATTTGCAGCCATCACACAGGAGGCTAATTCTTATGTCCATTTTATATTCTGATGCGTNGATTTTTGTTGCAGCAATCAGGTTTTCATGGGGACACAAATGTGTGCCCCTGCACCACATGGGTTGAGCTCTTGTTTCAGGTGTGCTTATTGCCATCTGAGTCACTCTATTTGCACAATCCCATTGTTTGGGTGCTCTCATCACTTGTGTTTTGCAGGGATGAAATCAGCTAGTATCACCCCATGTGTCACCCCATGGTACCCAGTGATGAGAGGTTTAAATGCCAGCCTTACTCCATGGCTCTTTCTCATCCACTTCGTTTCACAATGAAAGATGGGAAGTAACTGTCCAGAGTCAATGCTTTGGTTTCCTTTTTTATTTTTATTTTTTTCTATTTTACCACATGGCTGCTATGTGAGCAAATGGTTCTTGGTGGAAATGAGACTTAGTGATACATTTTCTGTGGATGTTTTTCCTCCCTCTGAAGTTTGGGATCACATCATAGTAAAAGAAATTGTCTGTTGAAGGGCTAGAGAAACNCTTTAGTGGTTATGAGCTGTGGTGGCTCTTGCAGAAGACCCAGATTCAGTTCCTAGCAGCACCACACAGTGGCTCACAACCATCTTTAACTCAAGTTCCAAGAAATCTGCTGTCCTCTTCTGGTGTTTCTGCAGGTTCNTGCACACACATGCACAGATGCAGGCAAAACACTCATACAAGAAAATAAAAATAAATAAATCTTAAGAAGAAATTATTTATTGAATTTGAAACAGGAGAGGGGAGAGGAGGAAAATGTGACATAGAGAAGGATGGATAGGGACATGAAGAAGTCATGATTTATTGAAAGGTAAGGTATTTGTGACTTTCTGTATATCAGTCATGTTTTCTATTTGACTAATTATAATATGAATGCATTCATATTTATTACTAGCCTTCAGTCTTTTTTATTTATTTGTTGTACAAATCCTAAATGGTCTTATAGTAAAAACCCAGAGCCAGATATCAGGGTGAAAGCTGAAAGATCAGAGAAGCAGAGCGAGCCACAGCCACCACCTCTTACCTCACCAAGTCCTCAGCCTGAAAGANCTCCAGCTGAAAAAGNCTCCAGCTGAAAGGAATGCTTCTGCCAAAAGCCTTTAGTTCCTGTCTCCTCACATCTTATATACCTTTCTCTGCCCAGCTATAACTTCCTGGGATTAAAGGCGTGAGTGCTTCCCAGTACTGGGATTAAAGGTGTGTGCTACCACTGCCTGGCTCTGTTTCTCTCCTGGACTGAGTCAATCTCATA
>LZPO01068006.1:4675-16006 GCA_001675575.1 Neotoma lepida
GTGTGTGTGTGTAGGAGTCACTGCTGCACAAGGCGACTTGACTTCATGCCTTATGAAGCTTCAGCATAAGATCCTTTCAGAGAAAAAACACAGCAGTGCCTCTCAGTAATTGACTGGTTTGTGCATAATCACATTGAAATGCATCTACTCTGCATGAATAATCACGATTGTAGTAAGGGCATGTACCACTTATTGAATGCTTACTGTGTACCTCAAACTTTATATGAGCATTTTAATTTATCCATCAAACTTTGGCAAGAAAGTCTCATCNTCATTTTAGAACTGAAGAAACAAGGCACTTTCTGTGTCTGCCAAGATGGGTACATGCAAGGAAGGTATACATGGCTTGATAGATTTAAGAGGGATGTGTGTGTCCTTCAATTGCTTCAATTTACTTCTACCATCGTATTATTATTGTAAAAATATGTTTCTTGTAGTTTTTGTAGTTTTTGAACTCGATGCTTTTTGTGCTACATTGCTCTTCAAAGTTATCAAGCATCCTTCTAACTTCACTTATTCCTTAGTCTGGTCTTTTGGGGCACCATATCCATCACTGTTTTTCCAGATCCCTTGGTATTCTTGTTCAAATAAATCCATTTTTCTCCACAAATATTCTGGATGTCTCAGTTCCTGCTAGACCCTTAGAACACAATGCAGAAAGAAACAGACTACCCTACATGTTAATATTATTGTATTCAGTTGGAGTTATCAAGAGCTAAAGAGTTAATTATGATGTTTTATTTATTCAATCAAAATAATGATATACAATGAGAGGTATAATTAAAAATGGATTTTTAAAAAACTCACTTTCAGTTTGTGGAATACTCAGGATGGTAGTACAGTGCTTCTAGCTGCTTTAATTATTTAATTTCTCTAATGAGCTTTTGAGGGGTGCTCTACTGCCATGCAATAGATCAATAAACTGAAGTACAGAGAAGTNAAATAATTGGTTCAACTCCCCTACTTTGCCCATGAATGTTGGAACTGGAACCATTAAACAAAGAGCTGTAAGAAATAAATGTGAAGCATCCTAAGGAAGCAATGCTTTCAGCGAATGGATGACTGACAGGGTGGTAGGAGAATGAAAGAGTGAGTGAGGAGCTCAGTTCATACACAAACAAGGTGTGTGTGTGTGTGTGTGTGTGTGTGTGTGTGTGTGTGTGTGTGTATGTGTGTGTGTGATAAATGGCTTTGTACTTGTTGGGGTTGGCATTTTTTTCTCACTGAAGTTACCTGGTCAGGAAGCTGTTTCGTTAGAGCATTGATGAAATACATGGAACTGGGAAATGTGCTAATAATTCCTACCAGATAAACTCAGCACTGCAGTTCTACAACACGTTGACNATCTCAGCCTCCCTTGCACCAGCCTACAAAGATTTCATGAAATGCTGGCTATTGAGACTCACAATGTACATGTCCATTCCATGGAAAATTCTTTTCCATAGAACAGCAGGTACTCTGTGTGTGTGTGTGGGGGAGGGATAGGCATCTTCTGTAGTTTGGCCTCAGTCATGTATATGGACTGATAAAATAGGGGAAGGGACCTGAGATCTTTGAATCTGATCTTTAATTCAAACAATTAATAATGAATTTATTTGGTATCTAACCTCTATCATTATATCTGGAGTATCATGGATTGAAGGCTCTGAAATAAAATTACAGTTCACATAGAGAAAGGCAATCCAGTGCTTATTAACCATTTGGGGAAGAGGTTTCTTTGAGTATTGAAACATTTTGATCAGATATGGTCTCAATCTGAACCAGCCCTTGTGCTGGCTAGTTTATACCAATGTGACACAAGCTAGAGTTATCTGAAAGGAGGGAACCTTAATTGTGAAAATGCCTCCATTAGATCCAGCTGTAAGGAATTTTCTTTATTAGTGATTGATAGGGGAGGGCACAGCCCATTGTGCGTGATGCCATACCAGGGCTGGTGGTTCTGGGTTCTATAAGGAAACAAGCTGAGAAAGTCCTGTATGTTGAGCAAGCCAGTAAGCAGCTCTTGCCTCCAGGTTCCTGCCCTGNTTGAGTTCCTTTTCTGGTTTCTTTCAGTGATGAACTATAATGTGGAAGTGTAAGCCAAATAGATCCTTTCCTCCCCAACTTGCTTTTGGTCATAGTGTTTCTTTGCAGCAGTAGAAACCCCAACTAACACAAGTTGGTACCATGATTGCAGGGTATTGCTATGTCATACCTGACCATGTTGTTTTGGGGAAGATTGTAGAAGGACTTTGGAACTTTGGGCAAGAAAAGCCATTGAGTGTTCAATGCTTGGTGAGCTGTTCTGTAGGAGCTTGGAAGATAAGAATGTTGAGGGCTATGCAGAAGATGGGGAGGCCTGGCTTGTGAAGTTTCTGAGGGAAGTTTAAAGACTCTATCAGGGCCATTGAGTATTTTAAATTAAGATTCTGTGCTTCTGGTTAGCTAGGGCTGAAGAATCTATCTATCTATGTATCTATCTATGTATCTATGTATGTATGTATGTATCTATCTGTCTATGTATGTATGTATATATGTATGTATGTATGTATCTATCTATCTATCTATCTGTCTGTCTGTCTGTCTATCTATCTATCTTACATCCCAGCTGCAGTTTCCCCTCCCTTATCTCCTCCCAGTCCTTTCCCTCCATCACCTCCTCTACCTACTCCCTACTCCAACCCACCCCTACTCCTTTTTGTTCAAGAAAGGGCAGGTCTTCCATGAATATGAACAAACCTTGGCATATCAAGTTACAGTAAGACTAAGCACATCCCTATATATTAAGGTTGGGCAAGGTGACCCTGTATGAAGAGTAGGGTCCCAAAAGCCAGTAAAATAGTCAGAGATAGCCCCTGATCCCACGATTAGGAGTCCCACAAGAGGACCAAGCTACGCAACTGTAATATATGCAGAGTGCCTAGGTCAGTCCCATGNAGGCTTCTTGGTTATCTGTTCAGTCTCTGTGTGCCCCTATGAGCCCAAGTTAGTTGGTTCTGTGTGTTTTCCTGTGGTGTCCTTGACTCCTCTGGCTCCAACAATCCTTTCACCCCATCTTCTGCAGGATTACCCGAGATCCACCTAATGTTTGGCTGTGGATCTCTGCATCTGTTTCCATCAGTTGCTGGACGAAGCCTCTCTAATGACAAGTGGGCTAGGCACCAGCCTATGAGTATAGCAGAATATCATTAGGCATCATTACACTGACTTTTCCCGCCTCCAGTCATGTTTGGTTCTATCCTAGATCTCTGGGTCATCCAGTCTGTGGGTCCTGGTGGTCTAGGCAGTGTCAGAGTGGGCTTACTCTCCTGGCATTGGTTTTAGGCTAGAATAGTCATTGGTTGGCCACTATCTCAATCTCTAAACCACCCTTACCCAANCACATCTCATAGGCAGGACAGACTGTAGGTGGAAGGTTATGTAGCTGGGTTGGTTTCCCACTCTCTCCACTTGAAGTCTTGCCTGGTCATAGGTGATGGTCAGTTCAGGCTACATATCCACTATTGCTACTAGTCTTTCTATTAAAATCTGAAATGGGCCAATTTTCTTTCCTCTTTCTTTCCCTGCTGTGACGGACTGCAATCTTCTGAAACATGAGCCAAAATAAACCATTTCTTCTAGGTATTATGGTCATAAGGATGCAAAAGCCACTAATACAAGATCCTTAATTGCAAAATGCCTGGTGAAGACACTTGTGTGGCATTTTTTTCCTCTGGGTAGAACATGATGACATCTTGGATTAAAGATTAACTTGATGTTGTAGCCATGGCTACTAATGAGCAGAACAATATAGGAATATCCAGGTATGTGGTAATGATGAAAGAGTAGTAGAGGGAGGAAGGAAGGTCATAAAATTTTCACCTGGGATTTCAGCTATTCCTCTTTTCTACCCTCCACCCTAGCTGCAAGTGATCTTGGGATATACTAGAGTATACAGGAAGTAAAAATTCAGCTGGAAGTGGGACTTCATAATGTAATTTTCATTAGGCCATCATTTTGGGATGGGTCTTTGTAGCAATGCAGCTGTTTAGGGGTCACTGGTATACCTGTAAGTAACTCCTCATCTGTACTCTGTAAGTAACCCNGGTAAGTTCATTATTTTGCCAAGCTGGACTTTGATGGAATCATACTTTGGTCTATCATTGGTACCTTATCTGGGGTAAACAAATGTTTGTTGTTTTTCCTCAGGAAAAGTTAACAGAGCAATGCACAGTGCTTCACACTCTCCCCAATGTCAAACCATAACCTTAGTTTCAGGTGTCCTGTTTTAAACAATTGGAGAAACTATGTGGTTGTCATGGGAGAGTCAGAGCTTTATCCTCCCTCTAAAGACAGTTCTTGAACCGCCTGGCCACCTGCAGTTGTTTGGTCACCAGTAGGAAAGGTGTATTTCCTTGGAACTGTAGTCCATGTCATTTAAGCAGCCGTGAGGCTGAGCTGCTGCCCCAGAGGCTCATTCCCCTGTGGTCTCCCTGCTCCTTATCTCTGTGTGTCATGTTTTCTACTGGCGCATCTAATGGGAGGTCATGGTTCTGTAGCTCTGCAGTTTCCTCTGAGTGTTTTACCACAGTTGAGGCCAGCCCTCTGGGAAGTAGGAAGCACGGGCTGTCTCCTCAGACTCTTGCTCAATGGAGCATGCATTCAAAATAAATTTTATTCTCCCTTCAAAAGTGTGACCTTTGCAATGCTCTGTTTAATCCACAGAGAGTACCAAGGCCAGCAGAAATAAGATGTGGGTGAAGGGTCTACAGTGGGCACCTATGGTTTATACTGGTTATGCCTGGCATGTGAGGTAGAGGTATAAACTGAGCTGGCACTTCTGAATCTGGCATTTAGTCCTTGCATATTTGCTTATGACTGCTGAATGGAGTTCATTAATATTGCCCAAATATTCATGTCACCTAATTTGAAAATAGGGTCTTTGCATGTGTATTAATTAGAAATTTCAAAATGAAAACATATTAAATTTTGGATAGTCTCCAAGTCCAGTGACTTGTGCCCTTACAGAAAGGAATGCATGGAGAGCTAGAGAGAAGAAAGCTATAGGAAACTNGAAAGCAGAGATGAGTGATACCCTTATAAGCCAAGAGATACCTAGAGGCCCAGGAAGCTTGAAGAAGCAAGGCAGTCNTAGTGACCTTTAGGAAGATCTTGGCCCCCCCAGAGACACCTTTATTTCATATTTTAGCCTTCAGAGCTGTGCAAGAAAGCATTTCCATTGTTTTATAGTACTAGTTAGTAGTGCTTGGTAGTATAGCATCCCCAAGGAGCAAAATAGCCTCTCTTAGTTTCTATAGATGGTAGCTGGTTAACTCCTACATAGATGAAGATTCAACTCCTCTGTATCTTGGAAGTATCCAGGGAGAAATTAGTGAGGTACTATAGCCGCTAATTTTAGAGATTTTCAGATTTGGAAGAGCTAATTTGTGGGAAGTCAGCAAGTCTTTTACCTTTTCTGTGAACTGGAGTCTGGGGCTCAGCATGGAAAAAAGTCTATTCTCCATTCTTCTTGAGTTCATGCCAGAACTTAAGAAATTTCAGTGGGCAAGCTTGTGGAGAAAACCACCCTCTACATTTCTCCTTCTTTCATAACTTAGCTCAGAATCCAGCTGGGATAACCCTTCCATACTCATCCATCAGATCTACCATGAGTTGGATGTCAGGCTTTTCTCTCTTCTAGACTGTCAGTTACTTGAGGTAGCTCATTCATACTCAGCAACAGCCGATTTAGAGTAGAATATTTTGTAATGTCCTCATTTGTAATTCATTCCACACATTATCCATTCTGAGAGAATAGTTCAAGTCCAATGTAAATGCTTAGGTAATGTGCTCATTTTGGTATTTTTAAATGGCAAAGAGCAATGTTTTTCCCAAGAGGTTTTTCCTCTTCAGTCTCTCCACAAATGTCACTGCATTTTGGTTAAAATTATATAAAATCATCTGCTATTGTGAGTCCAAATCTGGCTTTAGAATTCTTTCAACTGGTTTTTCATCCTTACTGTACCATATACTTCTCATACAGCCATGAATACAATCAATAGTGAATACCATTAAAGCTTGGCATGCACACACATGATGACTCCATTAGTGGGAACAGTGGGTGTTATAGATGGTAGAAAACAGACAGATGGGCCAATGAGACCTGGCAGATATTGTAAGTACTGCAAATTTTTGTTAGCTGTCCTTGCTCCCTAGGTATTTTTACTTGGTTTTGTTTTGTTTTGTTTTAAGGTGGAAGATGGGCATATATGCAATGCAAAGTACAGTTTGATATCTGTCTATCCATCCATCCATCCATCCATCCACCCACCCATCCATCCACCCACCCACCCATCCATCCATCCATCTTTTTATCCTCTATCCTCTATCCTACTATGTGTGAACCAATGTACTAAGTTCTTACATGCATTAGTTCTGACACACTTATCCTCCCATTTAACATATGATTAGAAACACTTTCCCAGTTCATCGGAGGGGTATAAGAATGGGAATTTAAGTAGTCTGACTCCTGGATTTGAGATCTTAATCATTATGAATGCTACATTCAAGTTATTGACATAAACAAGCAAAAACAAACAGAGNAACATATCTCCTTACTGAGTAGCCCAGCTGGAACCCAGGTCTACTTTGATGTTGTTCTAGTCAGTGGCAGAATCTTCACAGCTGATCTTGTAGAATATTCTATATTAATCATGAGAGTGCTGACAAAAACCTCATATAATTTATTAATGCCTACAGTTTGCTTTCTTTTACTCTAGAGTTACTCCAGTGAAACAGGTGCATGGGATTGGATACAAGCAGCACTGGGATTGAGAACACGGACTCAAGCTAAAGTGTCAATCTTAATTTTCTTCTTTGGTAGAATATAAAAAGTGCCTGGCAAAGATCATACACACTGCACAAGACTTTAGCATTATAAACCCATGTAGCTTGTTCTCATGACATAATGGTATCCCACAGCCACTCTTGGAGTCATTAGTTCCTTCTAACTAATAATAAGAATATGAAAATTACTACATGGCAGCTCCTGCCTTGTAGATTAAAGTGTAATAAATGTTGTCTTTGTATTTGTGCCACTTCTGCTTTGAGTTTCATGAATGTCTTGAGGAGGAAGGAAAGAGTTAAATTGATTGGTGAGGAGAGATTTTGCATGGCCTAAATTAAGGAAGAAAGTATCAGGTGTTGACTACAAAATGGAGGGAAGCTAAGTGGGGGTTCTTGGTACTCCTCTGGTTTCTTGTGTTAGAGGTAGAGGATCTACTTGTGAGTGGTGGCACCTTGGAAGATGGGAGGTGTAGTGGCAGTAGTTTTAGCTTTGACCTGGAAGCACAACCCCTAGTGAGGCTTCTGGTAACTGCGACACCTGACCTTCCCCTGGGGCTGGCCGAGAAGGGAGGCTTTAAGACCAGAGATCTGTCCGTGCTGGCCCTCTTGGTTCCTGGATTCTGGACGCTGGATGGTAGACCGGGTGGAGTTCTCCAGAGAACACCACTGGACTGCACCTCACCTCTCCTGGACCCTGTGACCAACCCCTTTACTTGCTGTAAGTTGCCCTAAATAAACCTTCTGTTAACTACGTGGAGTTGCCTTAATAATTTNCCCGTATAGGGAGGTTAATCTCTAGCAGTGTTTAACACTGTTGGTATGTCTTGCTGTTATCTATACATCTTATTTTCAAATATGCATATGCATATACACAAATGCATACAAATGTATGCTAATGCACACATGCAAACATATATGCATGCATATACATACATAGTGCATATAGACATACATATTTATGCTAATACATATATCTGTACATACAAGCATTCATGCATACACACTACTGGGTTTTGTAAGATCATATGAAGGCATAACTGAATTCATGGTCATTTCCTGTCATATATTTCTTAATCATCAAATGCTAAAGGATGATTAGAGAGAAGGAATTTTTTTCTTGATATTAAAAAGGGTACAGCATGCTGAAAAATATCAGCAACTCTTGCTCGCCGATGATGATAAGGGTGATACTTACAGAATGGCTATTTCTGTCCTTTTCTCAAGGTGGTAATCTATGCTGTGGGATCTTGTCTTGAAAAGTGAGTAACTGAGACCACAGGTTGATGACAGGAATCCTGGTGAGTCTCTGTGCACTGGGGTCAAATCTGCCACAGCACTGTGGAGGGACATGCCTATATTTCTGTATGGTCATTTGCAATGAAATCTGTTAAAGTGGTGTGGAAGCTGTCAAGTCAGGTCTAACTCCANGGGTAGGGGCTTACAAGAGTTGAACTAAGGGGCAGAGCCTGTGGCAGGATGGGCAATGGTTTGAATACATCTATTAGGTGTTGGAATGAAGGAACAATTAAGGGCTGGATTCAGAAGATGAAGATGTGAGTCAAGGATTAGCCCAGTGCCCAGAGGTTCCTGGCAGCAGTTCCCAGTGAACGTCTATAGAACTTCCAAAGAGCTTGCTATTTCAGAAATGAATGGTTNTTGATCTTCNGGGAATAAGATATTATACCTCAGAGTGGAGCAGCTCAAGACCAGCTGGAAAGAATAGATGATTTCTCTTCTCACTATCCTATGCAGTGGTCACCTATTTTCTGCATTCCATCTTTAGTAATACCAGTCCCCTTAAGAAGTGGAGTGAGGTCAGATTCCACTCAGGAGAAGAAGCCTTTTTAAAACTGGAGATGGGCCTCAGGGGCAGGGAACAGGGTTTCTTTGATGGTCACTTGGAAGGAGGCAAGAAGGTGTCAAATGTTCTGAGTTAGGATCTGGTAAATTTTGTAGATTTTAACAGTACCTATGTATGTGGATAAACCAGTTTCATAGTGTGTGGGGAAGGGGGAGAAGAGAGAGGAGGAAGGGAGACTGATTCAGGACTAGGGGCTAAAGAGATTTTTTTTAAAGTATCTCAAAATTTGGCATTCCTTAGGAGACAGAGCCCAGAGTACAAAAGTCTGTTTTGACTCCATCCTTAAATTTTCTTACTCTCCCTTTTGTCTGTTTTTAATATTTTAAAATTTAGTACACTTAATGGTGCTTTATTTAATTTTTGGTAGGTTTTATTTTTTCTTTCAGCTCCCCAAATTTATGATCACTTCTTTAATCATTATTGTATATACAAAGTATATATATATATATAGTGTTTATACAACTAACTGAATCAATTTCTCCATCTGTTTTTAACTGCAAGTCTTTATGCATGTATATTGTGTCAGCTCTGGGTGAGGTGGTTTAAATATTATATAACACCTGGGTGAACAACAGGGGGTGTCATCTATGTTGAAGATGAATGAAACATGGCTCAGTCTCATAAATGCCTCTCAAGCCACAGATTCAAATAAAGTTGAACAAATGATAAACCATGTTTGAGTTGATTTCAAAGTATGTGTGTATAGACCCCCCAAATACATTTCTTTATTTCTGTGCTTCCCAAGCCCAACCTTACTTACATATTAGAGGCAGGAATTACAGTCTTAGAAGTCTTGTCCAAACCTTTCTCCTAAATTGCATAATTGGATTGCAAATTTAACTTCCAACCTAGCACAGATATGCAAAAGAATAAAATATGAGATTTTATTTTTGTCTATAATTAATTTGATCTTTCTCTCGAACTTCCACTTAGTGAGTGGAATAAATGAACTTAATATCTGGTCAGATATATCTGTAGTCCAATTTTAACAGTTGAAAAGTTAAATAATCCAGGTAATGTTCAGTCTCTTTCTAGAAAAAAGTGAGTCTCATTTTGTGGCATATAGGGATAGGGGAGAGAGGCTTGGCATTGTGATGCTATTAAGTCAGGATACACCATGCTATCTATCTTCTATAATAAACATCCCCCACCCCAGGAGCTTAACTTAAGGAAAAGCAATTCCTTCTTCATCTCATTGTGCAATGTGGGAAAGATGGTTTTTCTGTAAGCAGCCGCTTAATGATCAAATCTGTTTCTCTACTTTTANCCCCATTCTAAACACATCCCACTTCAGTGGACAATCTGGGTGCTTTGCTATGAAAATGAAAGAATATTCCAGAATTATGCATGGGCTTGATGTTTAGGCTGACTGATCCTGTGGAAGCTCCTGGATGTGTATGATTTCTGGGCCTTTGGATCTACCCTGAAATGGTAGATAGCAATATTGTAATACTGCTCGTATTCCACTTACAAGGATCTGGTCACTTGGCCCTGACCTAGTTGTGCTGGATAATTTTTATGTCAACTTGACACAAGCTCAAGTTATTTTGAAAGAGGAAACCTCAAGTGAGAAAATTACTCCCACTAGATTGGCCTATGGGCAAGCTTGTGTTGCATTTTCTTGATTGACAAGTGATGTGGGAGGGGCCTGCTCATAGTGGGTAATGACACCCCAGATGGTGTTCTAGGGTGTATAAGAAAGCAGGCTAATCAAACTACGTAGAGCAGGCCAATAAGCAATACTCTTCTATGGCTTCTGCTTCAGTTCCTGCCTCTAGGTTCCCGCCCTCCTTGAGTTCCCTGCCCTGACTTCCTTCAATGATGGAATATGAAGTGTAAGTGTAAGCTGAAATAAATCCTTTTCTCCCTCCAAGTTGCTTTTGGTCATGGTGTTTTATTAAGCAACAGAAATCCTAATTAATAGTTTTCCCATGTGCTTGAGAAAGGGAAGAGCATTGCTGGGATCTAGCCAGGATCTGCTAGAGGAATTTCACTACAACCCTCTTGCAGGTTCTTCCTGCAACAGCTGGTGGTCAGCCCTCTTGTCTGCTTGGCTTCATGTGTTTCTGAAGTTTCCGTAGAAGGCCGATGAAAGTCAGTCTCATAGCCCATGGCTCTGTCAGCACTGCAGTCATGTCTTGACTTCACTGCCACCTTACTGTTGACCCTCACACTGTGTCTGGGTCTGTCTGCTGGTCAGGAAGTTCATTCCCAGACCCTATTGTAGGTTCATCTTGCTTCTTGGCAGGACCTAGTGATTTTCACCTCAGCACTTATACCTATCTAGGAACATGCATGACTCAGTCATCCTAAATGTTGGACTGCCCTTTGTCACACCACGGGCATTTTTCTTGGCCAAGCCCAAGCTGGTAGGAGGCAGACTGTGTGTTAGCAAGAATCATCTCATATTTTCCCAAAATAAAAGGACAGAAACCCCTCCTGTTAGTGTTCTTGTTAGCCTTCTCATTCTAATTCTAAGGCCAGAGAGGAGAAGAGGGGTGGCTTTGTTGATTTCTATGTCTCATCACATTCCTTCCCACCATACACAGGATCCATTGAGGGCTGAGCTTCGGCCGTTGCACTATAGAAACTACCTGTGGCCAAGGCTTGGTGTTGACCTAGAGCAGGTACTCAGGTGTTAAAGAAGAAAATAGAGAGATCTGAAG
>LZPO01068008.1:0-15973 GCA_001675575.1 Neotoma lepida
CCTCTTAAGCTTTCAGGCTTTGAGCAGCAGTTGAGCTGAGATCCATTTGGGTGAGGACTCAGAAGCCTACAGTCTGAGGAAACAAGATCAGCTGAGGAGTTGGCAAGGTGAGGTTGGCTGTGGCTTGTTCTGTCTCTCTGACCTTTCAGAATTTACCCCAATACCTGGTGTTTTCAATTAATAAGACCGTTTAAGAGTCACATTACACCTACAGGCAGACATGGTGTTAGGGAGGTATCTGAGTGTCCGGCACCTTGGCTTGTAGGCAACATGAAGTGACCTGAGGCACTGGGCATGGCTTGAGCATATAGAAGACCTCAAAGCCCACCTCCACAGTGACATACTTCCTCCAACAAGACCACACCTACTCCAAGAAGGCCACGCCTCCTAATTGGTGGTCATTTTCTTTCAAATCACCATAGTTGGCATTCTACATTCTGGCAAAGCATAGTTGGTGCCATCCTATGAGTCATGACAGTGCTGACATGAACTTTACAGTCCACATACCATAGACTGAACTATCTCCAGATGTCCTTNGTGTTTACAGAGAATTCCCTGGTAAAACATGGGGCAAGACTGTTAGAGACCATTAACAAACTCATCAAAAGTATCATTCCCACTGATTTGATGCCTTTATGTTTTTTCCTGCAGCTGGTGGTTCGTTGACAGCTCTGATGACCACAAAAGAAGAAAACTATCTGCTCTGTCCAGACCTGTCTGTTCTAAANAGTCACTTCAGAACCTTGGCAACGTAATGATCCTCTTCTTTAGAGACATCCCCAGGGAGATTTCCTTTCGATCAGGGCAGACATGAATCTGCTTCCTTATCAATGTACCTCAGGTATATGACTCTTGATATCCATGACCTGGGCTTGGGCAGGATGGGAAATTCAGTTGCTGTGGGACATACCCACATGTGGAACAATCAGAACTGTTTGTACCCTGGCTTCCTCCAAGCCCCAAACAGAAAGCTGAATAATTGCTCCTAAGCACTTGCCCCATAATCTCTTTTCTATGCTCTCTCTCAATAAAACTGAGTTAAAAATCCTTTATGCTTTTCAAGGCTATAGGATGCAATGCTGTACCCTCCACCTTGGAATGCATTCAGGCACAAATGGCATGCTTTCAGCTATTTAAGCAGTGTCTCTCCCAACAAATTTTAGCACTATTATCATTCTTCCCAAGCAAAGCAGATCTGAAACACAAATCAGTTGCTTTGAATTAAAGGCAAAGGCATTCTTGCACAAAGTAACAAAGCTATTATTATCACTGGGTGATTAATTTTCCATTTCAGTGGGATCTCACCTGTGAACTTTCCCAATAACTACATATCACAGAGTCACCTCTGTCAGCTGTCTCCTCTGCCTCTCCCAGCATCCTAACATCTATTCCAACATTGGAAGTTACATTTTATAGTCTAGAGGCAACTGAACTTTTTAAAAGATATATTAACCCTTATTATGCATACCTTGTAGGATTCAGAATATATTGTAAAATAGACAGAGATAAGCCTTCTAAGGTTTAGATTCTATAATGCAACTAGTGTCCCTGTGGTTAACTATAAGGAGAAACAAGAAGCTTAGAACATCCCTTGAGAACTTGGTCTATGAATAAATAAATATAAATGAAAAAATAAATATAAACAATAAATATTCTAGGTTCTGTGAGCCACTTGCAGTCTGTATCACAGCTGCTAAGCTCTGCCCTGAAGGATGAAAGCAGCTTTATATGTTAAGTGAACAAATGTGTGTGTCTGTGTTCCAATAAAACTTTGTTTATAATAGAATGTTTCAGACTAGACTTGACACTATGGCTGTAGTTGATTGGACCTGGTTTAAAGAAATGAGGAAGACAGAAATTTTTGAGATATCAACAAACTGTTAAATTGATAGAAATTCTTTTATTAAAATTTTTGTTTGAGAATTTCATACTGAGTAATTATTTCCACCCCTCTTCCTATCCACTCCAACTCCTGTGCTCCCACTCTCAAATTCAAAACTTCTTTTTCTTTTATGTGTGTGTGTGCGTGTAGAGTTGACCTATTAAAATTAAGTAATCTTTCAGGAAGCTTGTCCTAGAGAAAACTGATTCTTCCTGTCACTGATTGCCTGTACATCTTCATCTAGGGGTGGAACCTTGTAAAATTTCCCCTTCCATGTTATACCATCAACTGGTGTCGGTAGAACATTTTAACAACCCTATCAGGTATCAAATGAAAGAAAAACAATCATATCTAGATACTGTAAATAATAAAAGACTGCAATTAAATATAAGATACAATTTACAGTAGTAACAGAAATTAGAGAGAATCTGACAATCAACAAATAATGTAAAATATAGTATTTATGTGCAGAGAAATATTAACTTTCATACAGGAGACAATGAATGATAAAAGGACAAGTTCAAGTTAGCTTCCTTAATATTTTCCCCTAAAGTCCAACACAATTTCGTGTTTGGTAGAAAAATGGACTCCCAATGCATTCCATTCTTTTTTTTTTTTTTTTTTTTTTTTGGTTTTTCGAGACAGGGTTTCTCTGTGTAGCTTTGCGCCTTTCCTGGAACTCACTCGGTAGACCAAGCTGGCCTCGAACTCACAGAGATCCGCCTGCCTCTGCCTCCCGAGTGCTGGGATTAAAGGCGTGCGCCACCACCGCCCGGCTGCATTCCACTCTTAATCCTTAAAATACATGAGTGTCCTCCTTCCCCCAACACGGTAAAGATTTGCAAAATGTGGTAATGATTAGAGTTAAGGTTTAAGTCTAGATGTTCTCCATAGACTCTGGTTTTGAAAGCCTGGTCTCTAAGCTAAGACATCTTTAGCAGGTGAGTGCTGTCTGATGGAAGTAGTTTCTTAATAGCAGGCCAATGTTAGAAGCCTTAGGCTTCTGCTTCCTGTCTTATAACACGAGAAATCCTAGCTGCTATGAGCGGACCTACTCATCAAGATGGACTGAAATTTCTGAAACTGTGAGACTAAATAACTTCCTGCCTTAAGTTGCTTCCACAAGCATCTTAGCCAAATGATAAGAAAAATAACATGTAATTATCAACTTTCAGGGAAAGAGATGATCTCTTATTATCAAGTTTGCTGATTTTGTAAGACTTTACAAAGCAGAAAACCTTTCACAGCTCAGATCAGAGGGATATGTGACAGTGTTAAACTCTAAAGATGGAAGAGGATGCAACAGCTAAAGAATGCAGGTTTTCTAAGTGCTTAAATGCCAAAAGACTTTTTCCCTCCTGGAAGTCTCCAAAATCATTGCAACCCAGTGGACACCGTGTTTTGGTGAGACATAAAATTTTCACCTTCAGAACTGCCAGATAATGAATGTTTTTTGTTTGTTTGTTTGTTTTAAGTTGTTGTAGTAAATTATTTAGACAGCAAGGGAACTAATCCACATTTTAATCCAAGATACAGTTGGAATTTCATAGGAATTTGTGAATTTAGTATGCAATTATAATGTTCATGAAAATTAATTCAAGATTGAGAAAGAAGAGCGAAGAAGGGACTTTTCCAGTCTTCCAGTACTGCTACAACATTAACATAACAGATTCACCCTGCAAGAAGACCAAGAGAACAGAGGCCTCACAACACAGCCATTTATCTATACTGGCAAGTGACAGCTGACAAAGATGTTATGTATATCCTTGGGGATGTGTGAGCTCTTTAAAAGGATGTATTTGAGAAGCTAACCTATTTCAAATAAATAAAACTGAATTTTTACTTTACAGAAAGAAAAATGGGTTAAAAGCTAAATATGGAATAGAGCTCTTAAAGTTTTAAAACAATATATATATATGTACATGCATATATACTCACATTTGTGAAAAACTTAAAATTTCAAAATTAAAAATTTAAAGGCATATATGATAAAATTGGTTGTGTCAAGTTAAAAATTTTTACTAAAAATACATTATGGGTAGAAATAATAAATGATAAAAAGGGAGAAGGCATTTGAATATCTTTGAACATCATAAATAAAGGAATAATATTTAGAAAACACCATGTAAATGCTTTTTATTCACAATAATGTAGCAGCATCTACTATGGGAAAAAATGGCCAAGGGATGAGTGAGAAACCTCAACTCTGCCAAGTTTGAGTGTATGAAAAAATGCTCAAAGATACTAGAAACGGGACCCATGCAAACTAAAGCCTGAAGGCATCACTTTACACTTGAGGGATTCACAAAACCCTCAAAGCTGGCAGATTGATGAAGTGTTAACATAGAGCCCACAAGCAATGCCAGTGTGAAGTTGCAGCTCTTGTGAAGCCCATCTGTATCTTTAGTTAAATTCTATATATGACCCAATCATGCTGCTCCCAGGTGTATATCACAGGGGATTTCTCTTACAGACTTTCAGGGTACATTGTAAAGGTAGTTTTTTGCAACATTATTTGAAGAACTATAGAGTTAGACACAAGATTGGAAGAATCTGTTGCTAGAACAATGGATAAATAAAAATGAATGAAAGACCTGTATGGGATATTACAAAGTGAATGGGAACAACACTCCAGATTTACATTCAGCAATACAGATAAACCTCAGAAAATATGTAAGAAGCAAAAAATTTGCTATGCAATCCAAGAGCAATTATGTACATTGAAACTGCATGCACACAGAAATAGCACACTCTTTTCAAAAGCTTATATAAATAAAAAGATACTATAATAGGTGCTCATGTTAAAAAGGGGAAATAACAATGAGAGAAGGTAGTAGAGTGAAGTCAATCGTAATTACATTATTAGAGAAAAGAAATGGGCTTTTACTGGCTGAATGAAGATAATGTACCCTGAACTCACTATGTACATTTGAGCACAAAAATAACAACAGAAAATTTGAATAGACAACAAGAGATTAAGTGTTCTTTCTCCAAACTTCAGCTCAAATCAATTAAAGAATGGGTAAGAAATGAAAAAGGAGCACGCTTTCATACTTAGTATCTTAATTCATCATCTGGAAATGGCTCCTTAAATACAATATTGCATTGTAGTGTAACACAAAACATATTCATTTCAAGTCAGTTAGACCCACAAAAGCAAAAACAGAAAACAAAACTGCATATATGTATGCTTGGATTATTCACGAGTCTATTTTGTTATGATGCTATATTTGTATTTTGAGTTGATATTGTCTGTTATAACATTAACAGCTACCAGTGAATATAGGTATTTTACCAATATGCATAAATAAATATGAAATTGTCTTGAGCATTAGCTATGTTTACTGACTTTTACCAACCTGTTCTGTGTGGATTTTCTATAAACTCATTGCTTTTATTTTCCATTTGGAAGAGACCAGGGCTCTGTACATACTAAGCCAGTGACCTGTCTCCGATCTACATCCCAGTCTAGAAATTCATTCCTACACAAGCTTGCACAGGCAATAGATGGTTTCTGAAAACCAAAAGGTGTGGAAATCCTGCACAGCTAAGAGCACAAGTCAGATCTATTTGACTTTTTTTTTTCCTCAAAGACGCTAGCTAGCCCAGTGTCTTTCATCTGGTAAACCAGCAATTCATCCAGAATCAAATTGATTGGATTTCTATCATGAAAATGATGTTTATCAACTAAGCCTTCTGGAAACACACTTCTTTATTCAAAGACAACCAATTATTTTAAAATATTTATTTTTTAAATTTCATTTTCTTAAAGATTTTGAGGGATAAAAAATATCCATGTTTTTACTATTCAATTAACGATTATTGTTTCTTATCTTTGTAGTCATTTTAAGTCATTTTATGTAAGATGAATTGCCATGGAGTTCACAAAAATGGAGTAGAAGTTATTGAAAGTAGTCGTATCCACTAAAGAAATAGTCACTGGTTTTACAAAGGATAATGACTTCACTCCTTAAGCATGATCATTATTCTCATTGAGATGTAAGTCTGAGCCTAAAGTAAAAAAATCGGTTTTTCAAATCCTCATAGTTCTGTTCACAGATCAACATGTTGGGAGAAACCTCTGGAAACAAAACATTCAAAAATAAAAATTCAATGATAATAAAAAATTCAGTTATTTCTATAAAATCCAACAAAAAAATCAAGGAATGAAAGAAACAAGTACTTCTCCAGAGTTGCAAGACTGACCCATCTTCATGATTGTTTATTCCTTTTGGAGGAGTCAGAGAAGGAGCACAGGGGGAGGGGAGTTAACCAAGTTTGTTAAGGAAGTAGTTGTTTGTAGATATGGTACTAAACAATATATAAATAAGGGAACACAAATTGTATTTATTTATTGTATCTGTGTATGGTATATGTGTGTATGCAGTTGTCTATATGCACAAGTTCTAAGCTTACTCAAAGCCCAGAGGTTGACATCTGGTATCTTCCTCAGTTTCTCTCCACCTTAAGTTTTGAGAGAAGGTCTCTCCCAGAACCTAGAGCTCACCAATTTAGAAGGAATGGCTACTTAGGCAAGGACCCCATTTCCAGCTCCCGAGTGCAGGGGCTGCATCCAGCTTTTTTGTGTGAGTATCCGGGGTTTGGACTCATATCCTCCTGANTGCTCAACAGGCGCTTCAGTGACTGAGCTACCTCTTCAGACCAGAATGAAAATGTTAAAGGTTCCCCAAACACGTATTGCACGGTTTTAATGAGATTTCATGTTCCTACCCTTGAATCCCTACATTTCCTTTCTTCCTTTTTTTGTAGACTTTCAGAGTAGAGATAAGAGGAGGAAAGACTTAATTTTACTTTTACCCTGACAGGAGCATAAAAGCATTATGTGATTTTGAGGTCAACTCCCTTGGATTAAAGTAATAATAAAATTTTTGGAAGGGAGAAAGGGAAACTAGACTAAATAAGCCATGGCTATTTTTTCTTACTTTGGAGTCTGGAATTTTAAAAAGTAAAAGCAATTGCTTTAACCTTTTGCTGGTTCCTGAATTAAATTGATGCTATTGATCACTGATGGCTTTTTGGTTTAGGGGTTTTGTTTTTTCCTTTGATGCTGAGAGGAAAATTTCGGAATACCATGCCCTAAACTAAAATAATAATTCTCTAGAAATAAAGTTTAGGCATTAGGCTGATGACATTAAGTGCATGTTAACAGCAGGAATACCTCACTGATGCCAGAGAGATAGCTTAGATTAAATCACTCACTACACAAGCATGAAAAATGGAGTTCAGAAACCTCCATCCATGCTAGGTGGGCATGGCAGTTAGTCTGTGACTCTATCCCTGGACAACAAAGACCAAGGAGCTGGCCAACAAAACCGGTCATATCTGGGATTGCCCAAGGGAGTCTGCATCAGTGAATGATGCAGAGAAACAATCAAGGGTGATTCCTGGCCTCTACTCCAGGCCTCGGTAGGAATGTCCACATACACCCATACAGGCAAACAATGCATACACCACACACATAACAGGTGCACACATGAAAAATTAAAATACCTTATTAGAACTGTCTAACATGTTCTGTATTGGAAAAAAAGACTCAGTTATCCAAATAAAAGATAAAATATCCAAATTATTAGGCTTAGAGAAAATATGGGGAATTTTGATACTGGAAGTTTCATTTAAAACTTTCATGCCATTACTTGCTCGTGTGTACTGAGATCTGCACTAATGAGGATAAATTAGAAACCAGGATGTGGCCACTTGAGACATTGAGACCAATGAGCATCCATCAGGTTAAAAACTCTCTGTGTAAGTGCTAGCCTTGTTGTGTGGAAGTTATGGTATGTGAAAGACCATATCCTTCTCCCTAAAACCACTCTGTCTGGATCAAGAAATCATTGGTGTGATCCATCCTCCCCACACCTTTATTGATTTACCACTGGAAGGGAAGAACAAAAGCTATGTGTGAAGACTTTTAGGCCATGGCAAAGGATCTGTGAACACAGGGAGAAAAATAAATTTGAAATGTAGGATTAAGAGACATAAACCAAATGGTCAGCCCTGAAAATATTCATGAGTAATAATAAACAGACTAAACTGATTGTATTTAGGATTATATGTATATATACATAGATGCATGTAATAAAAATTAATGAAAAAAGAGGTCATGAATTTGAAAGAGCAGCAAGGAAGGGTTTGGAGAAAAGAAAGGAGGAAATTAGTAATTACATTATAATCTCAAAAAAGAAAAGAAATAATTAGAAAGAGACCGGTGGGGGGATTTAAGCAACCAAGGTTGTGACAGCTTTGAGTGAGAGCTATTTCTTAATAGGCAGAAGAATGAGACTCCAGGAATTTTAAATATTAGACTTATTAGTATAATTAATAGCTTTGCTATGAGCTAGGCCACTGGCGTTTCATAAGTGTTCCACATAAAATTTCCTAATCTTTATTTTAGCTTCTCTACATCAGAACCCCAAGGCTTGAGCCTAAGCATGACAGTATGCATGCATTACACAAGGCATGATCTCTTCCAAGAGGAAGAATGGACCAACCATGGCAATAACAAAACAAGACACTTCCAGAGACTGGCTTTCAGCTTTCAACAGTACCTTCTTCCACCACATGTCTGCTCACCTAGCTCTGCCAACTCCAACAACCAAATGCCAAGCAAAGGCAAAGAACTTCAGTATCTCCAAACTCCCTATGTAGAGGCTATGGTGCTTTAATGTTTTATGATTCAGCAAGGGAAATGCAATGTTTAGAACTTCTGTCATAGGGAGGAAAGAGACTGCATTTGTAGTAATACCTTTGAGCTAAAGCAATTCTCTCCCTGGCTTGTGAGTGTCCTGTCTGTGCTTTCTCTCCATCATTTTGAATTTGTTGCTTTTCTTGTTCAGTAACCAAATACCTGATAAGGATGTAAGGGCAGGAGATTTATTCTAGTTTATATTTTAAGAAGGAATATAGTCCAGCATGGCAGGGAAGACGGCATGGCCAGAGTATGGCAGCTGGTTGCATTGCATTCATAGTCAGGACACAGAAAAAGGCAGTTTGTGGGTAATGTAAAAAATCCCAATCACAAGGCCCATCCTATTGGCCCACTTCCTCCCGCAAGAAGAAAACTGGAGTTGAAATTTGGCAAAAGCTGGGGGAGAAGGATCCTGAAAGGCTGCATCACCTTAAAGTGCTGTCTCAGAAAAGCTGGGACATGGTTGGTCCACTNGCAAATGAATGAAATGGTCTCTAACAGAGAAATATATTGTCAAGGAGACAGAAGCCCACCATTGTGAAAGTGGAATTACAGGGAACTGGGAATCCAAAAGGTCCTCCATGGGTAACAGATGAGAAGAAACTCTGAAAACTGGCTTGGGTGCTTATGAGTTTATAAGGTAGAAAAGGCTGTCTAACTTCAGTGGGTGCAGAAGGCAGCCTCATTTACATGTTCACAGTTGCAGAAGGACTAGGAATTCAAGTCTCATGTGTAAAGCACAAAGCATCAAACCCAGCATGCAGTAGGTCTTCAATTATAAATGTTTGTTCTTTTTCCCTTGAAAGGCAAACCTCATAATTAAGACATCCTAGGATGAGATTTCCCAACTCTCTTTCATTAGCTTCCTCTGGATACCATCAGTCTCATTACCTTCAGCATGCTCGTTATTTTCAAAAGGAATTCTTCATGTAAAGAGTCTGCAATTAGGGAACCTGAGAGAGCTCAGCACCTGAAAAGGGACAACAGCACCTGCTTATTGTCTTGCCTGTGCTCCCGGGGCCTGTCATAGCAAGAGCTCCCACCCAGTACAAATGACAAATGCATAAACCTGGCCATTCACTGCATTAGTTCATTTCCTGTTTGGAATATTGGCTGTGCATTTTTCTGAAAACTGGGGCTTTGGAACAGATCATCCAGCAACTAATTCATGGCTGTGCATTCTGATTGCATTCTGCTTTATTTTTACTATGTCAGCTATTGGGTATCCAAAACAGAAAATAATGCCTCAAAAGCACACTTCATTTTCAAAAGCAGGGGGCAGAGTCCAGTTTCTTGATGAGCGCTTCCACATTTTAATTTAGATGAAGTGAGACTAAATTTATCTTGTTGGAAATTTTGAACCAGTCTGCAAGGCAGTTCAACAGTTCAGGCTTACTGTAATTAACTGTCAAATGAACGACTGGGAGTAGGCAGGGAAATGCAAGTGGGTCAGCATCAAAAGGGTTTAAATTCTGATGAAATTTTACAACAAAAATGGCCTTTCATGGAAACATTCCTCTCAGTCAATAGTTCACTTCATAAACAGCAGCAAGAGTAGGAGGTTTTCAAACACACAGCTTGAACCTCTATTAGTCCCCCGTGCCCTTTCTGGTTATCGCTCATGCTCCTGTCCTAGCAATATTAATTCAGGGTTTCTAGTACCCTTGTCTCTGATGAACTTTGAGCTGGAATTCCAGTGCACAAAGATAAAGGGTCTTTGAGGCTGTGGGTGGTTGAAATGGTTGCACAGAACTCTCTTACATTTAATATGCACAGAATCCTCACTACCCTGGCAGAATGTCCTTCTACACACACACACACACACACACACACACACACACACACACACACACACACACACACACAGAGCCAATTGCTGAATTTCTCGACAAAGTCTGTGCAGACCTCACAAGCCGTTCACTGGTGGGGTGGGTGAATGCAGAGACCAGTTTTCTGTGATCATTGCCATCACCTCAGCAAAGCAGAAGTGCTCTTTTTTCGTGCGCAAATTTCCATGACAGCAGAAGGCTGTTCAGCCTGCACTGACCAGGTTAAAAACTCTTGACAATTATCACCGTAGAGGATAGTACTTAAGATAGATAAACAACTATTTGCTAGAACATGAGTTGCACTAGAAGTCTCTAAACTGTACATAGTGGATTGAGAAACTTTAGAATTTTGTATTCCATGCAGTAACTCAAATAAATACAAATATATCAACAAGAAAATCAGTTAACATAAAATAAATTAATTTTCAATTAAGTTTTAAAGGTCTGGAGAATAATAGCTTTTGACTCCAAATATATAAATTATGGCATAATTTTGCACTTTAGCGGCTCCTGTTAATGCTGCATTCATTTTACTGTTTATTGGCAGTCATCTCTGATCAGGTAGCCTCTCATCTTACTAGATATCCAAATAAAAAATAAAATACAATTGTTTTTAACTAAATTGATGCATTATACCTTAGCATAGTAATTTGCTTTCTAAAAAATAACCATTTCCAGAAACTATAACTTTAGCCACAAGTTATTGAAAAATACAGAAACTAAGCCATCTACTTATAAGAGGAAGAACAGTGAAAGTATGCAAAAAATAACATATTAACATAATATTTCAATTTTTCACATAGAAATATGCATTGGATGTATCAAGTAGAGGTGTATTTTAAAAAAATGAGAAGGTTTGGGGATGTAGTTCAGTAGTACAGTGATTGCCTGGTGTGTATAAAACCCTGGATTCAATGTCCTGCACTGCAATAAAATAACTAAAGACAATAAAATCATTCCACCTTATTTGCAAGCATATAATCAAATTTAAAAAGTGTTTAAGAAGCCGGGTGATGGTGGCACATGCCTTTTCTCCTAGGACTCAGGTGGCAGAGGCAGGTGGATCTCTGTGAGTTTGAGGCCAGCCTGGTCTACAGAGTGAGTTCCAGGACAGCCAGGGCCACACAGAGAAATTCTATCTCTAAAAACCAAAGAAAAAAAAGTTTAAGATCTGCATAAAAATAGTGTTAATTTCACATTTAGTGTGCTATTACAGATTTAGATTGAATTTTTGTGTATAATGTATCTGATATATATATTCTATATATTAACAAGGAGAGAAGAAGCAATTTGTTGTGAAAAGAGCATGGTGCTAAAGAGTTAGAGGACCTACATTCATTTATGTATTAACTTACGGTTAGTCTTTAAATTCATATGCAAAATGATATAAATGACTATGGTAGGTTTTTTTTTTTCTTTTTCTTTTTTAAAAATGTCATATATTTATGTGTGTATACACCATTCTCTCTACAATTCCTCCCATATTGCAGGAAACCATAAAGTTGGCTTGGCCTAGCTGCCTTGAGAGGCATGCATCATAGGTTTTTCAGGTTAGAGTCCATGGCTGCTGGGGCACAATGTGCCTTCCAGTTCCTGAGAGACTGATGCTCCTCAGGTGGTGAAACATTCAGGTCACTTTGTGTTTCTCAGTATTTTCCCTTCAAAGTCAAGGAAACATGGAAACTTGATAGGACTTGATAGAACTTGATTGGTCTTAGACATTAATCTTGTGTACCCAATATAACTTAAAACTCTACTGTATCCTGGCAACTACAACTGTATTGGTCCTGGTAATTGCCATTATATTCTATTTCTGATAAAGGTATAAAAAGTCTGATTGCTCTCAATAAAATTGTCACAGCCTCAGTTGTGCGGTGGCCCCTCCAACCTGGCCTGATTTCATTCCTCACAGCTGCATCAGGTAATCTTGACCTGGTAAGTAAGTGCAGGCAACACTTACACCACATCCCTCCTGCTGCCTCTCAAATAAATTCTCTCTTTTCACAAATTATATATATATATATATATATATCATATATAGTATATAATTATATATATGAATATAAACATATTCTGAGTCCATTTAATATTACTCTTATGTTACATTTTTTGAGCTTTAAGGAAAACTGAAACCATAAATGGATAGAACTAAAAAATATACTAAGTCAAGCAACTCATGCCCAGAAAGACAAACACCAAGAATTCTTTCTCATTTGTGGTCCCTAACTCTGAATCTTCAGATGTGAGTATTCAGCCTGGAGTAAATGCAGACACCAGGAAAGTATCTGATATTAATAGAATCACTCTGGCTTTTTGTCCATCAGTGTTAGTCAGGTCAGCACCTTCCCATTCTTTTACCTTTAACCATCTCCATCTTTGTATTTTAAAAAGGTTATTGTAAATAACATGCTGGTGGTTTGTGGGATTTCATTTCAAGTCTAGTGTGATCATTACTGCCTTATATGTGATATATGTAGACATTTGCATATGATGTTGTTATACCTAATTGATAATTGAGTTTAAATTTATAATCTTTTATACAGATTCTTTTCTGTTTGTCTTACATGTCTTTAGTGTTCCCTTTTTCTTCTTTCTCTACTTTATCTTTATTTTCCTTACTTCCAACATAGTGTTGTTTATCTGGGATGATATATTGTGTCCTCCAATATATTGTGCACACTAATAAAGCTTATCTGAGGATCAGAGGAAAAAGCCAGCCACTGTATTTAACATAGAAGTCAGGCAATGGTAGCATATGCCTTTAATCCTAGCATTCGGGAGGCAGAGATCCACTTGTATCTCTGTGAGTTCAAGGCCACACTGGGGAACAGAGCCAGGCATGGTGACACACACCTTTAATCCCAGCACTAATCATAGAGGTCTGGAGGTCTGTCAGACAGACAGGAAGTGATGTAGCTGTGTGGTGAGAGGAAGTGAGATGCAGAACAGAAAGGTATATAGGTGTGTGTATAGAGGAAGTAGCTCTCTTTTGCTGAGGATTTCCAAATGGTAAAAACATGGCTGGCTTCTTTCTGTTTATCTGATTTCTCAGTTTTTATCCCAATATCTGGCTCCAGGTTTTTTATTAATAAGACCATTTAACAATTCATCTTATATTTATCATAATTATATATTTTGTTATTTTGGAAGCCTCTTCAGAAACTTAAAATAGCACATTTTTAAACATTACTAAATAACAAATTCCACATGCAAGTCAGAGAAACTTATAAAATATATCTCTATATTATTTTTTAATCTTTGTTCTATTGTTGCCACATATCTTACCTTTACATATTGCAGACACTCCACGACTCAGGTGTTATTTAATTGAAATATGCATTGTATTGTGAGAAGATTTCAGTAGTAAGAAAAGAGGTGTTTCATGCAGGGAACTGTGTCATCATCTTGGTAGTGTCTTCATGCCTGTATGCAAACCTAACTGCTCTTGTCTAATGAGCTTCCCGTAACATGATGTGGAGTATAGATCTGGTAATAAATATGTCCCACTTTTGTATGCTTGAAAATTTCTAAACAAAANCTGAAAGTTCCAGACCACTAACATCATGCAAAAAAGCAATCCAGCTTCCAGAGAGCAGATTTAATTTTCAATAAAGTCAATAATTCCCATTTAGAATCTTTCTATTAAAATATACACTTTGTGAGAGGAAGTAAATGGCACTGACTTGGTGAAGGATTTCATAGAAGTCCATTTTAAGATTCCACTGAGCTAAAATAAATCTACTTTTTATTCATATACTGCATTAACAACATTTTAAAAGACACTCTATGTTTGACACGCTTTACCAGAGTAAAAGAATATAATAATCAGAAAAAGGGACAGCCTTCTTGCCTTCATTCCAGTCCCCGACCTCACCCTGCTTGACATCACCCAACATGGTCCTCACTACTGTCCTAGTATTCCAACTGAAACCACCACAGCTTGACTAAACTCTAGACAGATTGTTTCTGACTGTTGCCTCTGATCCCTCTCTCTTTTCTTGGAGCATTTCTGTTAGAACACTTCCACTATTATCTTTTTCTGCACCTTGGACATGTAAATCTTCTGACCCAAGAGTCATTCCTTTTAAACAGGATTATAAAGAAAGATAATATATCTGTATGTTAGTCTGTGAGAGAATGTGACCCTGAACTCAGTAAGCGACCATTTACAAAGATTGTGTGTGTGTGCGTGCACACACTGTGTGAGAGATGTATATATGAAAATGAATCATTTCAGTTAGCTATATGTACAGACTAAAGAAGAAAAATAACATATTCTTACATTGTGTGAGAAATAATTGAATAAAATCCAACATTTTTCATCATTTAAAAAGTTATCTCCACAGAAATTAACAATAGAAGAGATGTGCCTTAATCTGATAAATGTTATCCATAAAAAGGTACAAAATTTTTCTCCATTACTGATAATGTAAAAAGTTTGCATCTGTCATCACTCAGATTTAAAAACATGTTGGATGATTTAAGAAATATCATAGAAGGGGGGATGGAAAACTCTGTGTACATTAGTGTCTCTATGTAAAACTTAAGTTATAAAGATTTAAAAGGGAGAAATAACACTATTACTTGCAGATAGTATGAAAACATGTGAAATCTAATGATAAGCTACAATAATTAACAAATGGTTGCTTAATTAAAGCTTGTAATATCAAGATTACTATTGCATGTACCAACAAGAAACAAACTTTCAAGAGTATCATTTATAAAGATATTGAAAATACCAAATCTCAAGGTCTTCACATAGGAATTTATGAATAAAATGTTTCTTAAATAAATTAAGGAATTTTTGAATAAGTAGAATTATATAAAAAGTGAATTGTGTGGAAATTTTAATATGTGCTGCTGTATGTCAACTTAAGTTTTGAAGCGTAAGTCTGTTGTTCAAAAGATATTTTCAAACTGTCTATGACCTGAAGAACATATTCAGAGTTTTAACATCCTCCAAGGAGAACTTTAAACTGAAGACCTAGAACATATTATTCTGTTGCTATGATAAATATAGCCAAAAGCAATTTGGGCAAGAAAGGTGTAGGGGTGTCCCCTTTGTCTTCAAGGTCTGCTGGTCATCATTCCATGAAAAGGAGGGGGGGGGCAGAAGCGATGGCAGAGATCTTTATATGCCTGTGAAAATGATGGAGACAACCCTCTGGGAGACAGACTTTGGTGAATCAGCCCAACTTTATTCGAGAGTATAAGTAATATATAAGATTGGGGAGCCTGGGAACAACCCTAATTTGCATTAAATGTCACGGTCCTATCATAAGGCTTCTAGCACAAGTCTTAGTTATCATATGTGCAGCAGGGGAGCCTTCTAGCAGGAATCTGTGCCAAGGGTCAAGCTAAAGATCTTGCTTAGAGACAGCTTTCAGATAAGATCAGTTTCCAATTAAGGGTAGGTAGAGATGAGGAGGCTTCACTGGGGAGGGAGGGAGTCTCCATGTCATGGAGCTTTTGGAAAAAGTTTCCAGGCCATGATAGACTTCAATCTCTGTCCAGCTGCAAGGCCTTCCAACAGAAAGGGGTTACTTCACTTTT
>LZPO01068010.1:0-15942 GCA_001675575.1 Neotoma lepida
AAAAAAAAAAAAGACTCAGTACACACGTAATTCCAACAGGACACTGGCTCTCCTCTGGCAAAATTATTAATGGACACAAATATATTGTAATAGCATAAGTACATCATTTATAAAAACTAAAAAGAACACATTAGGGAATTAGATAACAAAAACTCATTTCTATATTAGTTTTCATTTTTCAAGTGGTTTAATCTATTAATTAGTAGACTATATTAGCTCATATCATTTTTTAACTTGACTAGACTTCAAATTCAAGTGGCCCTTCCTTCTCTGTGTCTCCATTTGTTGAGGCTTAGGGTAAACAGAATTGTGCATGCTCTAGGGGCTCCTAAAGATACATTGAGCCTTGCTCTCAAATAACTCCCATCTAGTAGGGTTGACAAAGGACATGCTCAAAGGAAGTACTCTTTCAATTCATTAAGAAATGGATTACAGATGGGATGCCATGCCCCTGCTGCCATTACTACCATCTAGATCTGCTTCATCTTCCCAGCTGTAGATGCCTGAGTCCTAATAGTACCACTAGGGTTTGCTTTTGTTTTTGTTGTGTTTTCGTTTTCTTTCTCTGGTCATGCATGAACATTGTCAACTTCAAATGAACAGGCTGGAAGGTCTAGAGCAGGTTGAGATGACAATCTAGAGCATCCATAAAATTTAATGTTCAAAAAAGCTTAATTTCATATAGATCATGTGTATGTTCTCAACTCGGCAAGTATTAATGGATCGTAGAGGATTTCTGACCATGGGAGTATGTCATCAAAGCTATCATTTAGAAAAGATTATTGGGATGCTTCAGGCTCTTATTGTGTGTGGACTTGGCTAGGCCTGAGGTAAGAGAGCTTCAGAAAGAATGAGATTGTCAATTTTATATTCTGCATAAATATTGAAGATGATGAAAACTTCCTTGGGTTAGTAGATCACTACTGTGACCCTGGAAAGTGAGATTTAACAGAACCATGAGGGAAGGAAAATGGATCAGGTTGGTTAAGATAATTCTGCACTACAGAAGTTTTCTGGGAAGAAAGCAAGGTATGATGATTGTTTACAAAGAGAATTTGGGAGTGCTCCTACAGCATTTGGGTGACAATTAGAATCAGTCCTCCTGTAATGAATTCCTTTGATTGTTCTAAAGTCCCCGAGAAGTTCTGCTGTTTTCCTGGGGTCTTAGGAATCGATGTTAGAGAAAAAGGGCTGGGATCTGAAAGAGCATAGGATGGGCAGACTCCAGCCTTCTTCCTTTCCTCACCAATAAGCTGAACCTTATTTCCTTTCCTTCTGCACAGGAGTTCTCTGTTAGATTTCACACAGAAGAAGAAGGAGGAAGAGGAGAAGGAAGGAGAGAAAGAAGGAAGGAAGGAAGGAAGGAAGGAAGGAAGGAAGGGAAGAAAGAAGGAAGGAAGGAGAGAAAGAAGGAAAGAAAGAAGGAAGGAGAGAAGGAAGGAAGGAGAAGATCAAGAAAATCCCTTCCCTTGATTGAAAAATTATTTGAGAACTATAAGCCAGATGATTCCATGGTCCATTCTAGTTATAACATAACAACGCTTGTTTAAAAGAGCATTATCCTTCAAAATTATGAATGTGGGAAATGATCGGCAAGTGAGCAACCCCTCCTATGACAGGCTGGGTATTGGGCCCACATTCACTGAAAGCTTTCTATGGATCAACTCTTGGATTCACACCAAGGCTTTCTAGGAAAGGAATCATCATGCGCATTCGGTAGATAAGGAAACTGAGGCCCTAAAAGATGAGATAACTTCCAGGAAGCCTCAGAGCTGATGACAGAGCCTGGACTCTTGACCTTTATGTACCATCTATATATACCTCATGACACCTCTGCATCCTGAGCATCTTCTAACAATTCCCAAGGACCTCTGAACATGGCATTTCTAGAGGGTCCCTGGCTTTCATGCAGGCCCAAAGATGCTACTCAACTCAGGGACCAGAAGAGACATGTTGAGAGGAAAACATGGAAGAAGAAAGGCTGAATACATGAAAATGGTATTGGTAAATTTGTGGAACTTGGAAGGTGATATGGAGACCAAAGGGGAAGTTCTGACCCTAAAGGTGTAAAATAGTCATATGCATATATACACATGAGAATATACGCACACACATAGGCATGTGCCATAACCCCCCTACACGCACATACACACACACACACACACACACACACACACACACACACACACACACATTAAAAATTCTGTTCAGAAAAGGGATGTGTAAGTGGCATGAAGGATTTTCTCTGCTATGAGTTAAAATAAATCTTGATTTGAAACATGGAAACTCCATGGTCAAGTTTTAAAATATAACCCAACATGGTTTTATCTACTCCACTTCATTCCTAACTTCAAGTATCCCCCAACTCCTCACCCCTCTTTTTGCTTTATTTTTCTCAACACTCTATGCACTTTTGTCCTTTTATACATTATTCTTTAATTACTTTTTCCTGTCTCATTCCATAAGATATATGCCTTTGTCCTGGCTGGTGCTCATGCTTATTTGTGATCGCTCATTTTGTATCTCCTACGCCTTCTATAAAGTCTGGATAAATATTTGTTGAACAAATAAATTTATTATTTTGTAGTGATATTTACAGAATGAGCCTTTATATTTCTCTACTCCCCATCTCATCTTATGCTACCTGGAAGATTACAATCTCCCTCAATTACTGGTCTATTTAGCATTTATATGGCACTTCATATTTAGAGCTTTCTGATCAATTATTGATCCTCCAACAATCAACCTTGAAGACAGACATGGAGTAGTGGTATGGGTTCAGCTCATACATCTTTTTCTTTCTAGGCTTCTACGAAGATGTGGGAAAAAATATGTAAGGGAAAAAAATTTCAAAAATGTCAGAGAAGAGGAAAGAGAAAGAGGGGGGTAAGGCATGTGAACTTGTATTCCCTGGTCTTCTTTTACCTCCTTAGTAATAATGGCACAGAGCTAGAGATCCTCTACCAGATGTTACAGATGAGACCAGCATCCCCACAAAGGAGAAGGAAAAGAAGGAACCCCTGGAGCCTAAAGAAGAGAAGGGGTATAAGGGAAGGATGTCTCCCCAGAAACTATCTCCCAGCAGAAGTGACAGATTCTGCTCACAAAGTACTCAATCTTCACAGGTGGTGACAGACTGTACTTCCTTCCTCCTCTCTTCCTAACCCCACCCCACACTTAGCGGTGTATCACATGAAGCCTTAGCTTCTTGGCCTGGGTGCCAATAGCCACAGCTAACCATCTGATCTACCCCTACTCATTTTGACTGTATAAGTAGAAAGACCAATGAGCATGTTACAGATGGTGAAGACCCAAACGTGGTAAAACAAAAAACCAAAACAAAACAAAACTACTAGACTGTAGCTCAAGAGTCTGGTAGGCTTTCCTTCACTTTGAAGTATCTCAACTAATGGATTTTAGATTCCCGTGAACATGAAATCAGCCCCAGGCTGTTACACTGTTTGAATAGCACATACTAAACCTCTGTCGGGTTAAGTCAGTGAATTGAGTGCTGTGGGAATTACAGTCTTTGCTCCATCTCTATCAAGAAGAAGAATCACAAAAGCATGAGGAAGATAAGTCAATAGAAAAGAAGGCTCAGGTACCACTTGCCACTCAGGCATTCTCAAACAAAGCCATAGTAGTAACAGTAAGATCATTTTCATGAACTTAGTGCAGTAATGTTAGCCATTCTAAAAAAATATTCCTGACATACAACATACATAAAATGTTTTCTTTGTAAAAGTAAAGAGCACTACCACACAACAAGCATAATAGGTATCTCTAATGTGCCCAGCACTGGGAGATCACATGGATAGCACCCGATTGCAACCCTAGGAGATACATTAGGTCTGTCTTCACTTACAGAAAGGAAGCCGACAAGGAAGCCAAAATCTCTAATAATTTGCTTTAAGGACACTCAATTTAAAAAGTGGAAGAATTGTGCCTGAAAATCACGCCTTCCGGTCTTGTTTTTCTTTGCTTTGTTTCTAGCCAGTGTCTCACTCTATAGCCCGGAATTGCCTGGTGCTCGCTATGTAGTCTGAGCTGCCATCCATGTTCCTTCAGCCTGAGCCTCTCAAGTGCTAGAATGACAGGCATGAGCCACCACACCAGGCGCAAGCCTTCTGATTTAAGTCATTACACATAAACAATGTAAATGTTGCTTTTATTTCCCACTGAGTTCAGCTCTTTTCATTATTCCTTGTTTTTTGAGGCTTAGGGGAGAAAGCATTTGGAGTATTTAATCTTTTCTTGTTGTTGTTCTGAGATCACATATCTTCTATTGCCCTGGGAGCCTACTGCAAACATTACTTACTGTAATACTGTTTGATCACTGAATATCTATTGAACACTCATTGATTGTTAATAGGGATTCTTACTTGACAAAAGGAGTAAGCAAGCCAATTTCTTTTTGCACTGTTGTATATATTGACTTCATTATTTGAAGCCTTCATCTTTTCCTCATGAACATTCTCTAGACACAGTCAATTCAAAAGCAGGCTCTCTCTTCTGGCATTTCCAATCTTCAGCAGGTCATTCATTATATACACACCAGCTAGTAAATACATTTTAAAAGATAGCTTTTGACACACATAAATTCACAATATAGGACACTATGCAAGAAACTTCCAAACAGCTAACTTGCTACCAGGCTGTGAATAAACATGTTGTAGAAACTGCCTTTAAAGGATAGCAATTAGCTACAATGATTAGACAAAACATGGTTTCACATTAAATTAAATTGATATTTAAATGTAATTGTTTTTAGCTCTGTGATGTCAAGGTGCTACATAAATCCATTATTACTACTATTTAACAGCAATAGTAACAACAGCAATAACTCAGCCAAATTTTCCAAGATTGTAATTTGCAGTGCCCCAAAGAAGTTAATTGCATTATTGGGAGGTGTTTTAACTCTTTCAAGACACTTAAGACCATTTAATGAAAGTTCTACTTTCATTAAAGTAAGTTTTTAAGACATTAAGAAAGTCTTAAATGTCTTCCAATTACCTCCCAGGACCACATATGTCCACATATGTTATGTGCATATCTTATACAATTTATATATCTTATACATATAATCTGAAGAAATATTAATTTATACAACTAAATTAACTGTGCTCAAATTGCTTTACTCCATTTAAAACTGACTGAAATGGCAACCCACTGTTAGGAGGACTATTAACGAACACAAAGTTATACTTGACTTTCAACAAAGCACTCAGACAAAGCAAAAACACTTAGAAGACAGTGGTTAGCCCTGCTCTGATGACTTTCAAAGGTAAGTAGAATGGTTTTGAAATGTATCTTCTGTCCTTTGCCTAAATCTGAGCTTAAAAAAAAAAAACCCTCCAAACCAAGTAAGTAACAGACGTGAGTCAAGTAGAGCCAGGAATACACATTAGGGACTGCTAGTGTTATAGCCAACTGAAGAGGATGCACCCTGACAAAATAGCGTGAGCCTTCTTAGATCCAAGCAATTATTGTAGCATTGTGGACCCAGAGTTTATGCATCTTTTTATTTTATAAAGAAGATCCATACATCTGTTTCAGATTTTTTTTAAATTTGAAAGCATGTGTACACTTGATGAGATATGAACACATGCTGAATTTGACTCATAAGCATGAAGCTTGCCCCTCTGCCCTAAATGCTTTCTGACATCAAGCATCAGTTAGCAGGTAGGGCATTTCCGGATAGACATCTAAGAGCTGTTTATACCAGTTTGTCGTAGAAACATAGCCAAGTACAGGGCTGTCTGCTTCCAAGAGGGAGGAAAAATGAGGTGCCATCAATGTCATGATCATTCGTCACCGCTAATGTGGCTGATGACTTCTATTTCTTCTCTTGGTTTTTGCTATAGTGATCTCGCCCTGGGTGCATCACTTGGAGTTACCTGTGACATAATTCCAATAGCAATCTCATCAAAACCAGCCACCCAATTCATCCACAAATTCAAATGCACTCATTATCAAGTGAGGCAAAAGACTGTTAAGACCCATCTCCTGCCCTATCACCACTCCTTTCTCAACCAGAGACCACTTCACCAGAGATGTGTCACCAGCAGTCACAAAACACAGTCCTGAAGAGCTGTCAAAAATAACTCTGGAGAGAAGCATAGTTTTTTTTTTTCCCAGTGAGAAACCTTCAGAAAAAGCTCTTGTGTTAAACATGGGTGTTAGGATAGATCTAGAGTGCTCAACTCGCATCTTATTCCAGAAAGCTGCACTGATCCCTCACCTTTGAACTCAAATTTCAATGCGTACTTTATACTTTGAATTATAATTGCTTGGGTGTGTATATAATTTCCAAGATAAATCAGGGTTCCATATCTAATATATCTTTCTAATCCACAAAACATTTAATATGTGCACAGCAAGCTTTAGCTATGCTCCAAGTATTCAGTAGACGGGTTGACGGATTAATGAAAGGACACCAAATACGGTGTTTTGTCTTGGCCCTAAAAGAAAGATCATAGTGACGCATGACTAGTAGAAATGTTCACCATACAAAAAACTGCTTAAAAATTGTTTTGAGGACAACAAAGCAGACAAAAAATGTTGAGTGTTCAATGGCAGAACCCTGTTTTTCTCTCTATTTCCCCCTTTCAGAGAGCCTGAGATCTTAAGCAGCAAGGACCCTTTCTCAGACCTTAATTCAATCCTGGTGATGTTTTTTTTTTGAGGGATACAGATGCAATGACCGTATGCTGACCAATGAAACTGGGGGAGAAGCCTTTGGCATTTAAAGGAAGGACCTCCTCTCAATTGAAGAAAAATAAAACTATCAAAGCCAACAAGCTTTTTGCCCTTCTCTTTCTGCTTACAATACCCAAGGTATGGGGATGTGATACTTGGAGTTGTGACAGCCCTCTTGAAATCATGGGGCCATCAGCATGATGGGAAACACCCAGGAACAATGGCTACAAGGGATACTCAAAACCTCTATTCTCCATGGCATTGCTGAGCTGATAAACCCTGGAACCGCTGATTTCCCATTAAATAAATCACAGCTATACTTAGATAGCAAACAACTGTGAGCTGGATTTTTTGAGTATATAGTGAAAATTAAACCTAAGTGATGCAGCCTTTCACCCAAAGACAAATGACAACAAACACCCACAGGCCAGATGGTAATGGGCAGAGGAACTAGTGACAAGGTCTGAATGACTCCTGCCTTCCTCCCAGCAGCAAAGAAAAAAACAGTTTTAGCTCTCATAACTCAAGTTCCCCAGCTGCACATCACCAGGCAGAGCGAACAAGGAGCAGCCACCTCACATGCTAAACACATCTCCTCTTGAGATGGATAACACGGGGACTCGTTCCTTCACCGCTGACTTCCTCCGTTTTCAGTCTTCCAGCACACATCTGGGCATATTTACTCTGGACTAGATACATGGCCACTTAGAAAGACAGACCTTCCTAAATTGGGCAATTTGTGACTCCGTACCTCAAATTTCACTCACCTCCAATTCGAAATACACTAAAAGCACATTATTACTGCTTAAGATGCAAACTACTGCCCTGAAAAATATTGCTTTTTTGTTCAAGGTGAAACAAGCTATAAATTATGGTTGGTGGAGAAAAAGGTGCATGAGTAAATAGAAATCCTTACAACCNTGTGTAGACCATGCTGCTTATGAGGAGCCAATACTTCCCGGCGGATTAATCACTCTTTTCTTCTAACTTAATTTATTTCATACTTTAAGAAACCAAAATGTCCAGTAGCCACTATACTTGTGACAAAGAAACACAATAAAAGCAATTTCTCCAGCACAAAAAAATAAAGCGTTCCCGGTAATGCATTTTTGAATCCAGCATACCTTCCCCTAATGAGGTTTCGGCATGCTATAAATAACACTAATGAGACTTTGTCTTGCCCATGTAATATATTTCCTTGATATAGCCTCAGATTCTCTGTGTTGCATGGAAAACTAACAGCCCCAGAAAGAAATGTCGTCCAATAGCACATTAAAACGAAAAGCACAATTAAATATAAATGAATTCAGTAATTTAATTGCACAATTGTCGCTTTAAAAAATTCAGAAGAAAAGTAATGATGTCATTTTTTTAAATCGGTAAATAATAAAAGTGCATGAGGGGATGGTACAATATTTAAATAAACATTTTTCGGNTGAAGGGTAGCTAGCAGAGACAATCACATCTGCTTGGGGGAAATCCTTTGGCTTAAAAAAAAATACAAAACAAAAAAACAACTGAGGATTGTGACATACTCCATCCCACCTGNGAGAAAACAAACATCTCAATTCTAACCTTATCTTGAAAGTTTATCTGGGATCAGAGGGATTTTAGATTCTGAGCGTTAACAATCAGCCTCCACTTCCTTCCAAGAGAACTCAAACACAACATGGCAGAGCATCTAAGATGCGTCCGTCCGTGTACCTCCAATGTCACACCTTACTGCTGACAAAGTTGCAGGAGATCATTAATGGCTCAACTTCAGTTTCTTCTCCTCCAAAGGCTGACCCAGCACAGCCTCCCTTCTCTGTCCTCNTGATGAGATCAGAGACAGGAGACTTTGCCTGAGATCTAAAGGGAGTCTCAGGCTTTGCTGGGCATTGATTCGTATTCAATTTCAATCAAGCACACATCCAAGAAATTTACTTACTTGATTCCAGCACTACCGTGAGGATAATAAGAGGAAGAGGCTTTTTAATTTTGAGTTAGTTGTTATCTTACATCCTGGTTATCAGATCTGACAGAGGCAGAGGAGAAAGCAGGCCTGGTCAGCTACCCAAGCAGGTTTCTGTTGGAGCACATCAGAGCATCCAAAAGACCTAGGCTGAGCATTGCTTGGCATTTGTCTGTTCTGCTCTATATTGACAGTGGTCTGCAGTGCTGGTTTTTCACCCCTTGATCTTGGATGACCCTCAGACTAGATAACTCAACTACGTATTATGATATTCATTGTTTCAACAGGTGCTTATCCAATGCCTTGTCTATCTGCAATAGGATTATGTCATTAACTAGTCCTGGTTTCACTTTCAAGATCTGGCACTTGCTGTGTTTGGTATTACAGATCTTCAAGAACTAGNCAAACAAGATTGCTTCGAAAAGAAATAAATGCTACAAAGAACGTAACACAACACATGGAGGCTCTTACGGAATGTGGGTACTGACCTAGGAACTCAAAGAATGTCAGACAGCCAATGCAAAGAACTGAGAAGCTGACTTGGTGGAAGGGATAGAAAGAAATGGTGCTCATAATGGCTTGGAGGGGACAGCAATTCTAGGAGGGAGACAAGGGGCACTAGTAAACAGGCAGAACAAGTCTCGTGGCTCCTCTTTTACTGGAGATGAAATCAAAGTCTAGATGGGATTTATGAAAAGACTAGAAAATCTCAAAGTCATGCNTTCGAAGTTCTAATCCTATTGCTCCCTATGCCATAGCCAGCTTGTAGGTTAAAAAGAGTCTTCAGTGCCCTTCAGTACAGAGTTCCTGGTAGTATGTGGGGGGGCGGGGAGACTGGACTGCATTCCCCAACTGGCTTCTCATGTGGCCTTCGCAAAGTTAAAAAAAAAAAGTCAATGGTTGTGCCTACCCGGCAAAGTTGGTAAATAATCACAGGAATAAAAGTTTCCCATGCCTCGGAAAGGATTATTATGTTTGTACTGAGCAAGGGCAACCCTAGAGGCTTTTGGAATCTGAAAGTAGCCATTTTCCCATAAACAGGAGGATTTGTACTTTTCCAAGATCAAATGGCCTACATTCAAATTCCACCAATACCTTTACCAGCTTCCGGGTCCTGAGCTCTTTCTGTGCCTGGTTCCTGCTGGGTAGAGTAGAGATAATGGCAGTGAATAGCTGTGACAACCCTGTACAGTGGGCTTGACCATTTAATAAGAAAATCAAGAAATGTACCAGCAAGGACCCCCCAGGTACATCCTGGTACTACTGCCTATCAACACTATCTCCCCAGATTGTTGAGTCCAACACAAAAAGAGACACAGGACAGACAAGNCAACAGACCCCTATAGTTCACTTGGGAGGTGGAGGTAGAAACATTAGGAGTTCAAGGTCGTCTTCAGTAATAGAGCAATTTAGTTCTAGGCCAGCATGGGCTACATGAGACACTCTCTCAAAACATCAAATTAACAAAACGAAGAAGAGGAGATGGCAGAAAGCAACAGAGGAAAATCTCTCTGCNTCTTTATAATTATTTTAAAGGGTCAGTTGGAAAACAGCTTCAACATACATATTAGCTTTGCAGTCTTCTTGTCTNTCTAGCCCATCAGTGTAATAAGTAGAAAATATCTCCTCCCTGTTAGCTTTCAGTGGCTCCTGGCATGCCACAGCACTAACAAAAGCTCAGTGACTCTTCAGAAGTGAGCACTGCCTCTTCCAGAAGTATCTACTGCTTGGGAGATATTGATAAGGCCAGGTGACAGACACAAGGACATTGTGGAATGAAAAAGCCCTTGGCAGGGACAGGATACAATGAGCTTCTCTTAATAATCAATGGCATTACTAAGGAAGATCTATGGACATGAGTGAATTTACATTATGGCCTCTTTGGTTCTAGAATATTCCCCTCAAAGTTCTAAGAGCATCTGACAGTATCCTGGCTAAAGTCTCCACTTTGTCACACAAGTTAGGCCGCTATTCTCCTTCCCTGATTCCCCCAGCACAGACTCTGTGCATCCTCTGGAGTTCTGAGGACTGGGAACACCAGCTGTGGGAGGCTGGCCTGTCATTCATCTTCCTTCTCTTAACTGTAACTCAAAAAGCCGGAGATCACTACTTGGAAAGCACCTCTGAGCCTCTGATCCGGAAGAGGCGGCAGCAGACTGGATTTACAACAAAGCCCTGCCTGCAGAAATCTTCCTGTCACCTACAGGCCACATAAACCATTAGCATCCCAGGCATATTGCGCACAGTCAATGGGCTGCGCAGGCGTTTCAAAACAGAGCACCTTCCTGCTATTTACAGGCCAAGGCCATGGAGAAGCTGCAATGAATAACTGCAGAACCCACACTCCTACAGTTTGAACATTAGAAGGAAATTCAAAGACAGATTCCCCAAACGTTCAAAGGTGCTCTTTCCCATGTCTGGGTCTCCTTGCAGGGATTTCAGCTCAACTCTCCATCAGTGCCCTCTGCTAAAAAGGAACCTGCAGAAGAATCGCATCACTATCTAATTGCCCTACGCACAGCTCTCACCAAAAGCAAGCCACAGCGGAATATTATTATTTTTAGAACACTATCCCGTTTTAACATTTGAGCAGCCACGTGATCTCTCGAACCACAATGGTCCTTAAATGAACCATTTTCCCCTATTCTCTGAAACAGATAAATATAGACATATATATTTAATAAGCCCTTTACCCTTACACAGGCTGATAAAAATACACTCAAACTCTATATCCACATCTATTTATAAGCATAACATATACACATGGGATATTTAAAGTGTTGATTGGCCTTCTGTAATCGTTTTTTCCACTTGCATAGAAAATTAAGTAGAGGTCAACACAATGAAGCATTTTCTAAGNCACTCTGTTTTGTTAGGAAGTTCAGAATAATAGCCTCCAACCTGGAGGGGGAAAAATGTCAATGCAATCTAAAAATAACAGAAGGTGCATAACAAATTTGTCCTCATTTTGTTCTTAATAGAAGGTGTTTCTAGTGCATCGGCAAGAATGACCTATCAAACGCATCACCTTGTACAGTCAATTTATTCNTTTATCAGGCAGTCATTGGAGAGGTGTTCTGCTCTGCATTCTCTCAACATAAGACAGGATGCCAAGCCTGCTTTCCTATGCGAAACCTCTCCAAAAGACTTTGGTCAAACTGAAGGGGATGAGGCAGGAATACTTTCTCCCTCTTTTCCTGAGTGCTGCCCTCACCTTGGCTTAACAAAGCCTCCCCATGGACAAGGTAAGTTGGGAAGAGGACAGCCCTCTGGCTCTCCTGTTCTCGTCTCTCTAGCAGCACATGCAGCCTGCTCTACAGACCTTAACTGTTTCCCAAGACCTGGGGAAGGAAGACAGGGGCTGCCCTTCCCATTTCTCAGCTGTAAATACCAATGGTGCAAGAGACAAAGGGCTTCTCTGTGGCAACAGAGGGGTGGAGCTGCCCAGAGATCAAACAGCCAGAGACTTGAAAGGGACACTTCCTCACTGGCACCTCACCATTTTAACCAACCAAAGAAAAGATGGAGACTTGCCCAAACTCACAATAATATAGCACACACATATATCCACAGAAATTGTGACATGCTATATACAACTGACATACACACACACACATACACACACACACACACACACATATATATATATATATATATACATATGTGTACACACACACATGTATATCAACTTACTGGAGGCTTCTAATTTGGATAATAAGTTCCATGCTTTATCAGAGAGAGGCAGTAAAGAAAAAAAATGAATGCATTCTTTGACTTCACATGTGTCTGAAGGCAGTGATCAGCCTCTAAGCCCTAAGCCCAACTCATACCCATCTCTGATTCTCAGACTCTTAGATACACCCCATGTGTCCACCTTAAATACATTCCTTCAGTCTTCAACCCTGTTTTAAGCACATTTCATAGGTACCAAATATTCGTGGGACAAACAATCCTCTAATAGGCCTACTAAAGCCAGTAAGCAAACAAAAATTCTCATAGGCAAAAATAAATAAAAATTTAAAAGCCTGTAATGTCCCAGGNCCCTTACATGTGTTACGTGTCATCTGTGAACATATATGTGGCTGTTCTGAATGCATTGTGAGGAAGCTGAATGTCCAGGGCTCAGCCAGCTGGAGAACTGAGAAAATAGACCCCAGACCCTCCAACTAACTTCTCCCCATCCAAGCTGTCCAGGAGGAATGTAGTAGGGCTGACTCGGACACAATGGACAAATCTTACTCCATAGACCCCCTCAACAGAGGCAACAGCTCNGAGTTTCCANCCAAGGTATACTGAACACTACTGACCCCCTTCTTTTATAAGTAATGTCTCACTTTTCCTTCTAAAGACTTTGGACGTGAGTGTTGTCCCCGCTTTACACATGAGAAAATCAAGACTCAGGAAAAAAAAAGAACTTGTGATTGGTCTCCTAGCTATTAAATGGCTACTAGGGCCTGAATGTAGCCCATCAAATATTTATATGCTGAAATCCTAATTCACAGGGTTTTAAGTACCAGGAAATTCATCACTTTTCTCATTTCTATGAGGAAAAAAAAAAAAACTTCTGACAAAAGCAACTTCAGGAAAGGGGAGTTTATTTTGTCTCACAGGTTGAAGTTGTAGTCTGTCCATCACAGTGGTGAAGGCCTGACAGCAGGAGTGAGGCAGCTGGCCACATTGCATCCACAATTAGGAAGCAGAGGGAGATGCGGGATGCTGTTCAGCTCACTTCCTCATTTCTACTCCATTTTGTACCATAGCCAATGGGATGGTGCTATCTACAATTAGGGTGACTCTTCCTCTTCCATTAATTTAATCTAGAAAAATCCTCATTCTAGCTGCTGGTAAGTTGTCAATATCAACATTAAGCATCATAGGAAGTTAGATCTTTAGGAAGTANGTCAGCTATAGTGTCCCATGAATAGAATTCCTTTCCTACTAAAGAGGCCAGAGAGAGATGCCTCTCCCCTTTGACCATGTAAGAACACAGGAAGAAGGCACCCTCTATAAACTAGAAATAGAAGCCTCAGCATTGACTCTGCTTTGGGCTTCTCCATCTCAGAAGACAAGAAATACATTTTTATTGCTCCTAAGTTTCCCAATCTGTGGCACCNTGTTTACAGCAGTCTGAGGGAACTCTAGCAAGGCCAGGTTCGAACTAGGTCATCAGTCTCTTCTGTGCTCCCTTCTCTCACAACAACACACGGGAGGTAACTGAGCACACAAGCCACCATTCTGGTACATGACTGGACCTCTGCCTTATTCCCAAAGAGCAATGGACTAAGTTCCTGGCCAGGGGACAATAGAATTCAGTGTTGTGCTGTTAGGGACCCCCAGTGCATCTGAAGTGCCAGGGTTCCCAGTTACATGACAGTGGTCAGCCCCTGCAGAGAGTTGGCTGTGACCAAGAAAGTCCTATCTAGACAAACAAGTTGTTTGTCTTGTTTCTCCAACAAGTGAAAATAGTAGCCAACCCTGGCCTCAGGAGCCTGTGGCGGGATCACAGGTCTCAGAATAGCCTTATCTGGACACCACTCTGGGGGAAATAGAGCAGTTCAGGAGAACCATTGAGGACTGAACAAGTGCCACTGAATGAGAGAAGCTGATCATGCCAGACCAACCCTAACAGCCACCATGCCAGGCCACTCACCTCTGCCCTCTGCTCTTCCTGAACAGCCCAGAATGACAAGGGAGAAAAGTACACCACAGCCTCATCCACAGCTATATATTTTAAATAGCATCTCTTCTCCACAGCCCTGCGTGGGAGGGGAACATATGGTCCTACATCCATTATACTCCTGAGTTTAGGTCTGAAACATCATATTTTCATTACAAATAAGCTTTGATGACACCACCTATTGCAATGACTGCAACGCATGGTTAATTTTATCTGCGGCAGCGGTGAGAGTGGCATACCAATTTACTGCCAGGGAGAACAATCTCATTTTAGCATCTTAACCCTGAACTNGAGTTCCCTTTGTTCCTGAGAACTTTGTTTTAGCAAGACTCGGATGCAGAGTGCCTGGGAAGAACGTGTAACTGATGGGGACTCAAAGGAGGTGGGACAGTCCCTGGAGAAAGGAAGAAGGATGGGTGGCAGGGGTTGGGAGAGAGGCAAGATGGCTGCAAGTTCGGGCTCCCTGTGGCAGTGTGCTTAGAACTTGAGTTTCAACCCGCATAGCAAGTCCTCACAATTTGGCTGGCAGTCTGGCAAGAGCAGACCTATTTGTGAGGTTCTTCTGTTCCGCCTGACTTCAAGCCAAGCCAGGAAGCAACAAGAAAGGCCTCCCTNGTAGAGCACTTTGTTCTGGGCCAGGAAGTTTAGAGAAAAACCAAAGGGTTGGAATAATGTCATTGATGGGATGGGTGGGGAGGAAGGTAATCTAAGGCACTGTAGCTTCTTAGCCTGCACACAGAGACAGAGAGAAACAGATATCCACACTCGTATACATCCACCCATTTAATGTTCCTTTTCATTATCTGGGAAGCTTTGCTGCAGCCACTGTCCTGCACTATATTTTAGGGACCGTCTCTCCCGTTCTGAACTCTGAAGCCATAAAGTCTTTATTCTCACTTCTAGGGGTTGCACTGAAAACGTTAGAGTGCATTTTTCATATTTAATGGAAATATTTTTTCAAGTATGTTTGTGAATTTGTGTNCAAACACAACAACAGAGGAGAAAGGAGCAGAGACAATGACATCAAGTCTCAGTAAGACAAATACCATGTGTTTTCTCTCAGTTTTAGGCACTAGGTGTTAGAGATGAATGTTCTCGGTGCGTNCTGGTGGCTGAACAGTCTGCTGAAGAGAAAAGAAGGGAAGAGAAGGAAAGAAGGGCAGAGTCGGGGGACAAAGGGTAATGTACTCCAAGTGCATTATGTACTTGCAGGAAAATGGCCTTCTGTAGCCCTATATAATAAAAAATAAGTTTATTAGGAAGGAGAGAGAGGATGTAGCATGAGTGCTTGCTTATTGCTATTTTCAACAGTTATTTACACTCTGCTATACTGTTTCTTAATTTTTTCAATCATTCAATAAATGTGTCAGAAGCACCTACTTGATGCCACAAGGTCCCAGGAAAGAAAACAGTTAAGAACATAGTTTCTGTGCCTAAGCAACTTGGAACTAGACTGTGACCTAAAACAGCAATGCACCAGTTTTAAAAGGTGTCTTATGCTGTTCAGATGCATCAAGAATTCTGAGGAGAAAAATATCTGATTCTCACTGGGGTATTAGACAAGACTTCAAGAAAGTAGTTAAATGGGAAAGAGCCAATCCTAACAGATTAA
>LZPO01068011.1:3957-15923 GCA_001675575.1 Neotoma lepida
CTGTTCCTTCTTCTGCAAGATCCCCGAGTCTTAGGTGTGGGAATGGTTTTTAAGGTGTATCCATTGGGACTGGGCTCTACAACTCTGCATTTTGATTGATGTGGTTTTCTCTAAGAGTCTCCATCTGTTGCAAAGAGAAGTTTCCTGATGACAAGTAAAGACTACACTTATCTCTGGGTCTATTTAGACTATAGTTGGNGACTGAACTGGTTCAGTCAAGTGGCCATTGTAGGTTTTCCTCTAAGATCTATGACTTCATTAGACATGGGTGGTTGGTTAGGTTTTCATTACCAGGCATGATTTCCCTCTTGTTGAGCATGTCAAATTAGAGAGCATGCACACAAACTCACAGAGTCTGTGACACTGTGTACAGGGCCTGCATGGGTCTATATCAGATGGGGGTCCTAGAACTAAAAGAAGTGGACACAAGCCCCCATCCCTAACCCAGAAGCTATCGCCAAATGATAGCCACTTGCAAATGAAAACTTAGTTCTCTCCAAGGGAGTCTCACTAGGGAAGCAAACCACTCTCATGTTTAGACCCCATGTCTACTCTTAAGCAGTATATGGTCAACAAAATGAACTCAGTGGCATCTTAGGTTCTTTGTTTAATAATATTAAGTCAGGGCACATTTTTTTTAACCTTACTGGTCTTTTGCATATATATAATGGCTTCCAGCTTTGGGGTTTCATGGGAGTCCTGTGTGCAAATGTGTTTGTCACTGCATCTTTATATATTTCTTGTGCTTTTTCTTTGGCTCCTTTTTTTGTTTGTTTGTTTTATCCTATTCCTATTTGTTTGTCTTTGTGTTATCCTATTTTATTGTATTATTATTCCTTAGATGCCTGTTTGCTTTTTAATGGGAGACAGAAAGGGTGTGGATCCAGATAGGAGGGGAGGTGGGAAGGAACTGGGAGGCATAGGAGGAGGGAAAACTGTCATCAGAATATACTGTGTGAAAAAAATCTATTTTTGGTAAAAGAAAAAGTAACAAACATTAGCAGGCAGTAAGGCACACATAGTATTATAAATGAAAGAACAATAAAAGCAATTTATCTGGAAATTAAGATACAATTAAGAATGGAACCTAGCGAAATGTCCAGTTGTTTAAAGAAAGGCCCAATGTGTNATCAGACCCTCAATAATTTGGGAGCCCAATGGCATAACTCTCCCGTGTGAAAGTTCAAATAATCAGCAATCAATCATCAGACCAATGAGTACTCACATCTAGACTACAGGGAAGAATAAGAGAACATTTCCAGTTTATGGCACCTCTACTCANGGACCAGTTCATGGCCATGGTCCTTAACAGACCATCCTTCTGATGGATGCATGTCCCNGATTCCCATGATGACCTCATGGGTGTTGTGTCTACATATTCCAGGATGACCNCATGGGTGCCAGGATGAATGTTTGGGTACTTCATCCACCTCCTCCCAAAGTGACTGCCTGGATGAATGTCCTTCCACATCCAGGATGACGATGTGGACACATTCCCGGGATGAATGCACAGACACGCCTGTCCACCCCAGGATGAGTACATACACACAAGACCCNCTATATTCTGCCCCTTATCAGATGCCTAGAAAAGGATGTGAGAAAATCTTTCTTGCAGCTCAGAAAATCTTTCCCTCTGGCAGGAATCCTGGTCATTGGTTTCACCTTAGCTCTTGGCTCTGAGAACTGGACACTCAGACTCATTTAGCTTTGTGGAGAAAAGACTTTGGAGTCTGAAGCCAGCCTTCTTTTCAGACCATGTTTTCAGAGGGTTGGCAATCCTTCATGGAAACTCCTGGGCAGGAACGGCTTTAGAGATGGGCATGGGGTCGCCAGAGACAATCTAAAAGGGTTGGGCCCTCCTAGGCATACCTTTTCCTGGCACNACCCACTATGCCTGTGTGTAAACCTTACCTAGCTCANGTCTGCTTACGAGCCTCTTCCACTTGACCCTGGATTATGCCTCCATAATTCATTCTCCCTACTCTGTTTTCACTTCACTGCTTAAAACGGACCCTTNGGACTCTCCATCATTAGTGTGTCTTCCTTCACCTCTGTGTGTCAGCTCTCCTACATTTACGCTGCCACTGACCTCTGTATTAGTCACTTTCCATGTTGTGNCAAAGTATCTTAGAAAAACACCTTAAGGATGATGTTAACACTCAGTGTCAACCTGACTAGATCTAGACTCACATCTGGATGCATCTCTGAGGCTTAACTGATNAGAAAAGCACCCCCTGGTGAACTATAACCTCCTAAACCAGGAGCCAGAATAAACTACCCATTCCTTACATTACTTTTGCCAAAAATTAGTATCAAGAATCAAAGGTTCTGCTGTGAAATATCTGACCCTGTGGTTCAGAGGCCTTTGGAGCTTGTTTGTGAGGCTAATGTGGAAGAGTTTGAAGTTGCAGGATAGAAAATCTCTGGACAGCTTGGATAAAGCACCAGGAAGGATCCTGTTTTCATATCCATTCTGTTAGCCTGTGTCTTTTTGTTGGGGGAATTGAGACATTGATGTTGAGAGTATCAATGAGCAGTGCTTGTTGATTCTCCTTATTTTGTTCTANGGTGTAAGTTTCCCTCCTTCTGTTGATTTGCTGGTCTGACATTATTTATTCTTTGTTTCTTTGGGTGTGGCTAGCTTCTTCAGGTTGAAGTTTGCTTTTTAGCACTTTTTGTAGGGCTGGACCTGTAGAAAGATATTGCTTAAATCTACTTTTATCATGGAATATCTTTTCCTCCCTCCACCTATTGTGATTGAATGTTTTGCTGGATATAGTTGTCTGGGCTGTAGCTCTCTGACTGAGGTATCCATTTCTTCTATCTTGTCTTCAATGAGTGAAATTCTCTCTTCCATCTCTTATCTTCTGTTGGTGAGGTTGTCTCTGAGTTCCTTAATTTTTCATTTCCAAATTTCTTTCAGTTTGTGTTTTCTTTATTGATTCTATTTCTACTTTCAGATCTTGAACTCTTTTATTCATTTCCTTCCAATGTTTGTGTTTTCATAGATTTCCTTGAGGGATTTATTAATTTCCTCTTCAAAGACCTCTACCATATTCATAAGAACTGTAAAGTCTTTTTCTTGTGTTTCAGCTATGTTGGAATACTAGGGGCCTGCTGTGGTAGGGTTGCTGGGCTCTAGTGGAGACATATTGTNCTGGCTGTAATTGTGATTTTATGCTGGTGTCTAGGCATCTGAAGATTGTAANTGTAGGTGCTGATACCTGTTCTTGTCTTTGTTGNATGGGTGTTTTGTTCCTTGGTTTCTATTGTTCTGTCTGGTTCTTAGGAAAGTATGGTGGCTGTGTGTTGCCTGACAGAAAATTCTTCTGGGATCGTGATAGGTGTGGTCACTGGGGGTTCCAGGTAAAATATTTCTTATTATTGAGAGCTGACACTTAGGGATGAAGATGGGCTAGAGATGAGAGTGTCCACAGGAGGGAGGAAAGTGGTGTGTGCCACCAGGATCTGCTTAGTCTCCTGAGAATGGGGGCAGAGAGGGAGAAAAGGCCATAGAAGGTAGACCGTTTCCTGGATGGGAGATTGGATTCGGAAGAGGAGAAGGAGAATGAATATGCCTACCTGCTTCCCTGGCTGGTGAGTTCATCATGGCTGGTGAGTTCGCAGCGAATGCCTGTGAGAGTTGGCACCTGAGACCAAGGGAAGGATTGGTGAGGAAGGCTGTAGAAGATCTGTGTGATTCACTGGAGGTAGGGGCAGAGAGGAAGTGGAGGCTGAAGTACGTGGTCTGCTACAGAGGTGGGGATGAGACTGGGGGATTGGATTTGGAGGAGAGGAGGGAGAGTGAAGGTCTGAAGGTTGCCTACCTGGGTCCCTGGCCAGTGTGACCCTAATTAGTCTCAATAAAAGCCTGGGAGCAGAGCAGTAGCCACTAGAAACTTCTTTCCTCTACAAATCCTCAGACCTAATGGGGGGGGGGCTGAGATCATGACTCCACCTACCTTATATTCTTGTCTCCACCTTCCTCATGCTGGAATTAATGGTGTGTGCCACCACCATCTGGCTCTGTTTCTCTTTTAAACTGGTTCAATCTCTTGTGGCCCAGGGTGGCCTTGAATTCCTGATCTTCCTGCTTCCTCCTCCAAAATACTGGGATTAAAGGTATGTGCCACCACTGCCTGGCCTCTATGGTTAACTAGTGGCTAGCTCTGCCCTCTGATCTCCAGGCAAGCTTTGTCAGAACACAAACAAAATATCACACAGCACTGTTATTTTTTTTTTATATGTGGCATTTGTATAGCTCTGGCTACAATGTGGTGATTAAAGATGAAACATGTTGGTTTTGTAGAAATTATTCTTAGCTCTTAGTCTAAAAATCAACCTGGAGCATTGCTGATCTTTGTCCTTTGGATGAAAGTGGTTGAAACGGTAAGTCCTTAGGATGGCCCTTTGTTCTGACCTGGAAAGGACTGCACCGTGGCTCCAGGAACCCAGCAGGGATTCCTGGTTAACCATGCTGTCGTCCAGATCTGACCACTTTTGAGACCGGCTTCTTTTACTTAGCATAATGTCCTTGAGAGTCATCCATGCTGTAGCAGGTANCNTGATTTCCCTCCTCTTTACGACTGAAAATATTCATCTATGTAGATGCACCCTCATTCCATTTATCCACCCACCAGGTGGTGGACCCTTGATTCTTCTATCTTTGGCCCCTATCAGTAAGGCTGCATGACCATGGATATACACGGATCTCTTTGAGACTCTGCTTTCAGGCTTGGCAATTTTTTATANACTGAGGGTCCAGTATGGTGGTAATTGGTATATAAAGATAAACCAGCTCCATGATCTTTGCTTTGAGATAGAGCAGAGGATGGAGGTTAACTAGAATGTTACGCTTATGGACCTGGAGGACTATGGGCTTATGCTGAGGTCAGACAGGTGAGTCTTTGTGTGTGTGTTCACGTGTGTGTACATGTGTGTGTACATGTGTGTTCACGTGTGTGTACGTGTGTGTGTGTGTTTTCTATGGGTTGATATCAAATGTCTCCCTCAACTTCTCTTTATTTAAGACAAGGTCTCTCACTGATCCTGGAGCTCAGCAGTTCTGCTAGACTGATCAGTGAGCTCTAGGATCCTCTGTCTCTATTTTCCTGGTGCTGGGATTACGGGTATGTGCTATAACACTTGGCTTTTTACCTGGGTGCGTGGTGAGGTCGCCCTCATGCTTTCACAGGAAGCCGTTTACTAAATGACCTCTCTCCCCAGTCCCTGGGTGAGTCCTGAGAGTGGAATGATGGGGGCNGGCAACTCTCTCTGGATCATGGTGAACACGGGATAGAGTGGCGAAGCAGAGAGCCTGTCTCTCTTGGGCTTGCTGTGTATTCCCAGAAGTCTCTTGGTTACTAGGTAGATGAAGAAGTACAACTTTCTCTGAGGAACCTTGGATGACATTTCCTGCTGTGGATGGGTACACAGCCTCCACTTCTGTGCCTGGATGCTGCTGGGATGGACAGTAGTAGTGAGTCTGCTGTGTATGTGAGAATAGGGATGCTCGGCAGGCCCAGGGTCTGTCTCTTATACACATCTAGATGTGTATAAGAGACAGGGATGGGGGCCTCTCTTCTATTTCCAGAGCAGGTTGGAGCATTCTGAGTCTTGTGCTGAGGTCAGGTGGACCTCTTCATGGGTGCTGTGGCAATAAGCAACTCTACTATCCTGAATCTCTGTGGTAACTCAGGGCTTCCAAGTTGAGGATCTGCCTTAAGTATGTGTGTGTGTGTGGCGGGGGGCAAGAGTGGATGAGCTGGATGGAAGGAAGGTAGGGCTCAGTGATGAAGCTGTTTATAAGCTATTTTTCTCCCTTTGTCCCTCTGGAAGGTGTCTGGTAGCCCTTTAGTTGGTGGCACAGAGGGACCCAGGAGCAGGCCATAAATGGCTGTTCTGTGGTGATGGCTACTTTCCAGGCAAGGCAGGGACCGGAGACTCTGCCGTTTGTCCGTATAATGTACTGTTTTCATTTTGTGCTGTTTCTAGCTCTCCCGTCAGGCCTTTCTGTTCTCACCTGAATAGTGGATGGAACACTCTAGGCTGATAAGAGCAGCAGCTGGTTACTTGGCAACGTTGCTGCAGGGCTGCTGATGGGAGATTGGCCACTGCAGATAAGCTCCTCTCCTCCGCTTATCTTCNTGCCTCCAGCTCTGTACCAAATGCTCCAAACGTGGGGCTCTCTNGGGTGGATCTGAGCTCCATAGTAAATTCACCTTGCTGAGTGAGAGCCNAGCCTTGGGCATCCCTGTCCCTGGCCTTGGGTGGATGTGCAGGGTGTCCNGGCTAGGCAGTTGCACCTTGCTCTGGCAATCATAAAGGAGCTGTGCCTACTAAACTGTGATGGCAGAGCCCTTACCACACTGACTGACTTGTTAAGTCAAAGGACAAAGGAGTCATCTCCACCCTTGCCTTGGGGCNTGGCTCCTTTGGGTTCCCATGTTAGCTGAGAACTTTCTGCTGGGCTTCCTTCATTCCTTAAGTTTAGATTTATTCTTTCTTGCTCTTTCTTTCATTCTCTCTGTGTCTCCCCCCACCCCGGTTTTCCTCTATGAAGTTTGAGATGGGCTTAAGCTCATAATCCTTCTGCCTCCACCCCTCCAATGCTGGGGTTACCATACTAGCTCTTTCTCCTTTCAGTATGTGGGGTATCCCAGGAGGGAGCTGCTGACAGACTGTGTGCACATCCTTCCTTTGCTGCTCTTGCTCTCAGNTCCTGGAATCCAGAGGGTTAAGCAGTTATCTCTGGGCTGATACTCCTTGAAGTTTCCCAGCAAGGTCTTACGGTGACCACAATGAGGCNGGGTTCATCCAGTTTCCATAGCGTCTATGATGCAATAGTTTGTCCACAGTTCTGATAATGACCANGGTGAGGCTGGGTTCATTTTGTTTTTATGGTGATCACCATGCAGTCATGTTTATCATTTTCTTGGTAACTGTGGTAAGATTGAGTTGATTCNCAGTTCTGATGGTGAGGTTGGGTTGGCCCAGAGTTTCCATGGTGACCCCAATGAGGCTGGGTTGGTCCATGGTTTCCATGGTGACCATGATGCGGTTGGGCTGACTCACAGCTGTATTCCTCTGCTGACTCAGTTTTCCTTCATTTTCCCATAGAAAATGCCAAGAAAAAAAGTGTTTGTNAGAAAGTGCTCCTGCTTTCTTTAGTTCATTTTTATACTTTGCTCTATATTGCAGTGAGATACACTTGCTCAGGTATCTGGCCCCTCATATGAAACCTGAGTTCCTTGTAGACAGAAGCTGTGTCCAGTTTGCCTTTGCTAGTGTTGCTACACAGGCCCTCAATGCCATCCTTGGCAGGGGTGTATGGGGAGGGTTGGACTGGCTGCTCTCTATTCAGAGAGGTGTTCCCTCTGTGATATACCCATCACTGCATTTCACACAATTATTATTGTTATTTCCCTTATTTTTGCAGTGTTGGAGATGGATGGAATGCNGGGTTTTGTGCATGCTAGGCCAGTGCTTTGGCACTAAGCTATACNGCAGATCCTTGGTTATTTTAGCATCCAGAGAAAATTTTATCAACAATGATGATCAGCTTGCACAGTCTATTTATTTAGAGTGATACTCTTTTATGTTTTGTGTCTTATGTCCCAGTGTGAGGATGCATATCATGTACTAAAAATGCCAAGATGTCTTTTTCTAACAGTATGTGTGTGTGTGTGTGTGTGTTCATGAAACTGGCTTTCCATAGTAATGAAAAAAAGCTTGAGTTTGGGGTTGGATCTTAGATGGCATTGTGATGCTACAGCAGTGAATGGTACCTTGGTTACATTCTGAGTGCCATGAGGAGGTCTGTGGGCTGCCAGTGAGCTGACCTCTGCCTGTATTGGTAGGGCTGCCCCATGGCTTCCTTTCCTGCTTGTCTTCCTTACTGTGTCCTGCTGGCTCTCTGCTGTCATCCAGAAAGGTGGGAACTGGGCTTGGGATGTGGTCAGGGAAGCTCNACAGAACCTGNTAGTTTGAGGGACCTGTTAGGTGGTTTGTAAGAAAATCTGGCTGCATGTCTGCTGCACCAACTTGATCATCCATTATTACAGTGGATACAGGAAACTGAAAAACNGCCCAAGGTTGTGACAGAGCTGGGCCAGAAGCCACACTCTGTTGGTCCCATGCCAGGTAGTATTGCTCCATCTCTGAAGGAAGACATGGCTGCCTGGGAGCAGTATGGGAGGGAGCCCATTTGTTCTGAAATGCCTTTTAATTATTACCTTTAAAAAAATCTACTTATCTTGACTTTACCTAGAATATCAGCAGGAATGGCTTGAAACTAGACATACATGTCCTGCACTGATACCCTCCCTCTATCCCCCAGCACTTGCTCTTTTCCTCAAGCCCAGGCAGTTTGTCATCCCTACGGCAAGGCCAAGTGACCATAAGTGGGCACTCCTGAGCTTTCTAGGGTTTGGAACAACAGACCTCAGTTCCCCAGCTTCCTCCTCACTAGGTTCCAACTTCCAGTTACTCTGATCTCTAGTGAAGCAAGTGGATTGAGATGTCAACAGCCTGCCTGCCATGTTATGAGTGACTGAAAGCTAGTCGCTTGACCTCTTTGGGTACCATGGTTCTCACCAGTGGACAGGGGGTCGTGGGAAGTTGTATCAGTTAGGCTGGCTCAGATTAAGTGAGTTAAGTGCAGTTAGGCTGGCTCAGATTAAGTGAGTTAAGTGTAGTGTCAGTGCACACATACACACACACACACGCACAAGCACACACACACACACACACATACATAACGGAGTTCATTAGTTTCAGAAGAGGACATGCCTCCCCCTTATTTAATAGGTCATTGTCGTAACCCTATTTTCTAAGCCAAATATCAGGAAACAAGTTATGAAGAGAAAGAAAGCNGAGTTTGAGGCAATGGTGTCCCTGGATGGCACAGCTCTTAGAACAGTACAGTGTCTGTGAGGCAGGAGAGATCTCAAGCCTCACTGTGCCCTGGTTTCCACATGGGTAAGATGGGTTATAGGACACACACACAACTTTAGTCCTTTCAGGCTGCAAAAGAAGCAAGCAACAAGCACGCANACACACCCCAGCCTTGGTGGCTGAGGAACAGCAGAAATTCATTTCTCATGCCCTGGAGGCTGGAGGCCTAAGGTCAGGGCAGCAGCAGGTTCTGTGTGTGGAGGGATTCCTGTGTCCTCATGTGCAGAGGGACAGGGTATCACTTGTACCTTTCAGAAGATACTAATCCCCCTATAAAATTCTACCCTCATGACTGACTAATCCCCTTCCAAAGGCCCAGCCACTAGTGACCTCACTTCAGGGTTAGGATTCAACACAGGAGTATGGGGCACATCTAACCTGGTACATGTTGTAACAGTGCTGTGGTCATGCATGGGGACTTAATGAATGACTACCAGTGAAATATGTACAGGTGGTTGGGATGGAGGTCCTTGANCTCTGCTCTCATCATCATCTTCNCCATTCTTAACATAGCATGTGTCCTCACCTCCAGAAAAAGACTGCTCATANATGCTAACTGCTGCCATTCCTGGTCCACGTGCCTGCCTTGTCCATTCAGCAGGCTTGTATATTGCTGGATTTACTCTGTCAGACCCATTATGATCCTGGGTAATGGAGAGATAGACACTCTACTGTGGAGGACCAGTCCCCACTTTTACAGCCAGGGTACTCTTGAACAGGGAGATATGGGAAATATTTAGATGGAAAGAGACACCTAGATGACTGGAGGAAAGACAGAAACATTGGATAGCCTCGGGAGGGCCTGGGTAAAACCCCCNCAGCCCAGAACTTTATTCAAAAGGGGCATTTTATAACAATGCCAAGGGGCAAGGCAAAAGACCTCCCCCTTGCTCGATACAATCCAGTGTAGACCCTTCCAAACACCTGGTACCCAGACCTGTGGCCCAATCATCCTCTTATGCAGTCCTGCTGGGTAAAGTCACTAGGAAACTCGGTGGGCTCCAACACTCCACTACTTACAGAAAGGGTCAGCCAGCAACTGCACAATTGCATAGCACCTCCATGTGTCCTCACTACATCCTGCTGTGACACAGGTATGTATCCCAGACAGAACTAGTCATACCAGTGAGTTGACAGGTGCTGTGCCTGGTTGCTGTCTCACTGCTCTCTGTGGCTAGCCNATGTATATAACTCAGCANCTTCTGTGNCTAGCCCATGTCTGGCTCAGGGTCTTCTGTGTCTAGCCCNTGTCTGGCTCAGGGTCTTCTTTGCAGCTTGGCTTTTCTGAGAGTCTTCTCTGAAGCCCAGCTCTGTTCCTCTGAGAGGGACAGCTTTTATTGTTTACTCTGGCAGAGAGGGGCCTAGTGAGTTTGGTCAGTTTCAGGGACTTCCTGTTTCAGGGACTTCCTGGAGCTATTTTAAGTTGTCTTCCTTTCTGCTTCCCCTCTGAATGGAATGTTTCAATTTCAGAGGGGACTCTCATACAAGNCCCTGTTCTTGTCACCTACCCTGAAGATGGGTGTCATTCCTGATCAGTGACGCTGAAGATGAGTTCCTGTACTTGTTACTTATGCTGTAGGTGGGGTCTCTATCCAGGTCATGGTTCTGCAGAAAGATCCCTTTCCTGGTCATTGACCTCTGGATGGGTCCTTGAATGGTCACTGACTTGTGAGAGTNTCTGTCCTGCACTAACTCGAAAAGTGGGTTCTGTCCTGTTCACACTGACCCTGTCCTGTGTTCTTGCCCTAATCACTGACNCAGCAGGGTTCCTGTCCAGGTNACTGACCCTGTGGGTATATGAAAATATAAGTGTGTATTCCTGTGCTTGACTATGAGTGATGTATACATGCATTGTATAGGTATGTGTGAGCAGGNTTGTTCACACTGAACACATGCATGCTATTTCATCTATTGCTCTGAGTAGTGTGTATATCTCCTGACAAGAGGATTGAATCCTCCTAGGCTTCTTGCAGGTTCCTGGAGCATCCTGGCCAGCATGGGCATCTTTACCCCAAGTAAAACACCTGACATCTGTCTGGATTAGAAATCTGGCCGTAGACATGTGACCATGAGGGGTCACTGTTGTTGCTCTTACTTACTGGCCACTTGAGTGACCACATTTGGATATAGATGGTGAATGATGGACAAAATTTTAAAATGCACCTGTTAGACTTTCTGCAGGTAGCTGGTTAGTCCCTGGGTCTGAGTCTAGGGACAAGGTTTTCCAGTAAAATATATTCTGCTGCTGTGTCTTGGTGCTGGATTATGAGCTGGGCATTGTGGATTTCCATCACATTCTGGGGTAATGGTCAGATACAGCCATTGGCTTCTCCTGAGCAAGTCCACGTGTTGTTTTACTGGGTACAGTATTTCTCCAGCCTGAATACACACCATAGGCCATTACTTTGGACCATGGAAAGAAACAAGTAGGGTCCCTTCCATAGCCCTGGTGAATGTCACTTGTGCATGGCAGGAATTCTGCTTATGTTTTTGTAAGATTCTTGACTTTTACATAATAACATCTACATAACCTCCAGTGACATCTTTCCAAAGACTGTCATTGTGACTCTTTTCCTTTCTCCTTCCCTTTAAGAATCAAGAATGTAATTCTGATATCAAATGATTCTTTTCACATTCCACTTACCTGAATAGCCTTACAGAAAATCAGACAGGATTATGNACTTGCCATGAGGATTCAGCCAAGTTTCTTCCCCTGCTTTGAAATCCAGAAACACCAGAAGATGTGGTATAATTTCCAAGTCTGTAGGTCTTCCTAAAGAGCTGATGGAGAAAGGTGACAAGTCATATGAGAGATAAAATAGGCAAAGGTATAGGCAAGAGGAGAAACTGAGATAAAATTACTGTAGAAGTACAGAATACACTTAGCTCTTGGAACTCTTGGCTATGCACATAGTGAAGACAGAGCCATCTTATACCATCAACCTCCTTCAGCCCAGGGACAGGGCTGAGCCATCATTCATATAGAGGCAGGAAGATGCCCCAACCCTGAT
>LZPO01068012.1:0-15904 GCA_001675575.1 Neotoma lepida
TTAGTTTTTAGAGACTGGGTTTCTCATTGTAGCTTTGGAGCCTGTACTGGAATTTACTCTGTAGACCAGGCTGGCCTTGAACTCACAAAGATCTGCCTGCCTCTGCCTCCCAAATGCTGGATTAAAGGCATGTGCCACCACCACCCGGCCTAATCTAATTTCTTAGTGCTATTACTTTTACTAATAAATTAGCTATAAAAATATGTAACAATGAAACAAAAAACCAATACTCATAAAAACTAAATATAATTACTTTAATCATAAAATTGTATTATATTTCAGATTTTACTGCTAAATTCTGGCATGAACATAGCAACTTTATAATGTAAAATTGTAATGGTGGCTAAAGTCACAATAAATGTTAATAATTTTTTCACATATCAAACTTTGTAATTTGAAATTCAATGAAAAAATCATCTAAATTATTAAGATGAAAATGATTTTCTTCTGAAGGCAGGTATCACTTATACATAGTTAATTTTTAACCTGTGAAGTATATGTTTCTCAATTTTTGTGTCTTTCCTAGTTTAGTTACTTATATTCACAGAAAAGACTAGATGCTGTGTGTTAACTGCACACCAGCCTGCCTGCAAACCAAAGGTGGTATTGTACTACATATGCTTTTAAGGTGCATTGTNAAAGTNTTCGCCTCCTGACATTGCCAAATGTGTAAGATGGATCCTGAAATATGATGTACCTGAACAATAAAAGTTAAAANTAAAAGTTAGGTTTAATGAGAGAGTAAGTGATAATATGAGACTGGAGAGGTGACTTCTTTTTAAGGGTTGGAAAAAATAAACATTGTTAAACATTCCAAACTATTCAGAATGATCTAACAGATTCATTGCATCCCTATCAAAGCATCAATGGTATTTTACAAATAATCCATAAAACCTATCACACACACACATAATATTCAAAACTATTTTGGGAAAATAGAGCAAAGCAGGAGAATTCTACCATTAGGTTTCAAAAACACACTACTATACAGTAGTAATAAAGACGTAGCAATGACTCTAACGACATACCCATAGAATGGCTCAACTTCCATCAGAGAAGATTCTTATTGTGGTAGATGGTAACTAACAAAGAGAACCACAACTGGGCAATGTACAGAGAGTGAGAGGCTTTGGAGCACCCAATCCTAAATTCGATGTCTTCATCAAATCACTCCCCTTAATTCTCAGTGATTTATAAGGAAGATAAAGAAGAAAGACTGTACTAGCCAGATGTGGTAGATGACGCCAAGGAAACAGTATCCTCCAGACACAGCAGGCCATAAGGACTCATAGAGGCTGTAACAGCATGCATAGGACCTGCATAGATTCATGCCTGCACTGAGAGTGGTAAATAGACATGGAGTCCCACCCCTAACCAAGAAGCTATTTGTAATAGAATAAGAACAGTCTCAATAAAAAGAAAAAGATTAAGTGTCCACCAACTAATGACAGTATAAAGGAAAGTTATCCATAAATTTGTGATAATCCAGGTACACATGCAACGCAGATACATACATGTAGGCAGAGCATACATGTAAAATAGAAATGAAATTAAAAATTGTGATACTATTCAGCTATAAAAAATAATAAAATTCTTAACTACAAAAATGTGCACAAAACAAGAGATGATGTTTAATAAAAGTAACCGTGTTTTTAACTACTAACAAAATTGAAATTACTGATTCTTGTTATGTGAAGATAGTTCATCTTCTCTGATGAGAAGTAGTAGCTGTCTCATTGTACCTAAGTTTACATATCTAGTCATGCAATAAAAGCTATCTTGGTTGCTTATAAACTCTCTGACACTTTGTTCCATAACTTTAGATGCAATGTGACCAGTTGGCTTCCCACATCTGCCACCATGAATCCCCACCATGATAGAACACATCCTCTATAAGTGTGAGCCAGAATGAACCCTTTCCTGATTAAATTGACTCTTGTTGGGTATTTTGCTGCAGAAATAGTGTAACCAAAATGCATGGTTCTAGTATCTTTCTACAAGATGTGATAAATATGTATATATATATTTGATTTGGGTTTTCAAATGCCTACAAAAATTCCAAAACTTTAAGCATGGACCTCTAGCATATCATAATGTAATTGTAATTAGTTCTTACTTTGGGCATGAAACTCTTGAAGTGCAGGGCCATTTTCACTCAGTTTCCTACCATTTTGCTTCTTGTCTTTTTACTCTATTTTTTTCTTTACTTTCTTGTATTTGGGACAACCTAAGTAAAGAAATTAACAAGCAATAAACAAAATAAAAATGCAAAAATGACTTTTCTATTTTCCCAAAGCAGGAAGCACCTACTCTTATACCCTCCCAAGTATAAAGGAGTTCTTTGTTCAATACTTATTTTCAATTGGTTACAGATTTTTATTTATAATTTTATTTTCTAAGTATGTGCTTATTTGAAACAGACTCTCACTCTATAAATTACGCTGTCCAGGAACTCAGTATGCAGCTGTCACTTTCATGGAAACATATATTGATCCTCCTGACTCTGCTTCCAAAATGCTGGGATAATATGATGTATGTGAATCATGATGCCTACTTTAGGCTTTTATTTTTATATAAATATTATGTTTATCTATATATAAATATAAATAAATGACATAATATCATTTATGAATACAAGTATGTTCATCATTTTTGTACCTTGGTACCATGCCAAAGGAGACTTGCTGCATGTTGAAAAGCAAAATCCCTACCAGATGCTCTTGTAATAATTCACTAGTATGTTATATTTAGCATCACATGCATCAAAATATTGTAGTTCCCCATGGTTTGAAGAAAGTGTTGAATTTTAAGGTGATATACAAAATAAATTTTCATATAGTTTAACTTTTTTGGAGGGGGAGGGTCACATTATGTGCCTGAATACTTTCTATAGTAAAGCCATACCTGCTTCACTTCTTGAATATCAATATGACAGTAATCACCTGTAGTTCACTCTTCCATTACAAAAATGATTAAGTATGATAGTAAATATGGTCCTTTAGGGGGATACTGATTTGCTGAACCCTGTATAAAAAGCTGAGTGGAACTGCCTTAAATTCACAGAAAGTTGGTAGGCATTTTAATCAGTGCAGACTGATACCACAAGAATACTAGAGATCAACTGCCTTGAATGTGGTGATTATATTGTGTAACCTAATAAAATTTATCTGGAGTCAGAGAACAGAACAGCCACTAGATAGACATAGAGGCCAGAAGATGGTGGCACACATGCCTTTATCCTAGCATTCCAGAGGCAGAGATCCATCTGGATCTCTGTGAGTTCAAGGCCACACTGGAAACAGCCAGGCATGGTGGTACACACCTTTAATTCCAGCACTTGAGATCTCATGTCTTTGCTTGAGAAACACACATGCCTTTAATCCCAGAAAGTAATGGCAGGAAGCCATATATATATATGAAAGGTATATAAGGCTTGAGAAGCAGAAACTAGAGGCCTCTTATGCTTTCAGGCTTTGAACAACAGTTCAGCTGAGATTCATTCAGAGAAAGACTCAGAAGCCTGCAGTCTGAGGAAACAAGATCAGCTGAGGAGTTGGCAAGGTGAGGGTGGCTGTGGCTTGTTCTGTCTCTCTGACCTTTCAGAATTTACCTCAATATCTGACTTTGGGTTTTTAATTAATAAGATCATTTAAAAATTCACATTACACTTGAACATCAGAAATTTAGTTTTCACAATACTGGAGTAATAAGTAAAATGAAATGGTAAATTAGTATAACCAGTAAGTACAATAATATAAATTCCATTAAGGAATGGAACATTTATATGAATCTTCTTTGAAAGTTATTTGAGTAATGTTACTAAATGATTTAAAAAAGATTCTAAAAAGAGACATATCATGATTTTATGATTTTATTTTTTTACCACCACAACAAATATGACTATGTTAAATTTAAAATAATGACAAATCAGATGACTTTTAAACTTTTTAATACAGTCCAATTTAAGGAATTATGTTTCTTTCTAGTTGAAGTCATTTAGCTTAGTAACTGAATAAATAGATTTAGTTGTATTAGCAACGATGAATTTTGTTGTGATATGAAGTAGGACTCTCTGAACAAAACACATTCAGCCAAATAATGTGTTTTCTTGCTTGAGTGGATATTGAGTCCCATAATGAATAAACAGTTGCATAGTAATGCCAAACAGCAGAAGCACTTTGTTTGATTATAATAAATGAAAAATCATCTTCAATTTTGTTCAATAATATAACATTCACCATTATTAGTCTTAGGAGATGTATTATGTGTATGAATATAGATTAATTATTCACATGTTCCTTACTTACTAGTTAATATTGCAAGTTCCTCAGATATTTCAAGTACTTACAAACAACTTTTCTGGCATTACCTTTAATTTTGCTCATTCTCATGTTTGGTACACAATCTAAATTATTTCATACAATGTTCAGTTTCAGGTTCCTGATTTGTTAAGAATTTTAGAATGCAGGTGATGATCTAGTAAAAATCTCCCTTAGTTACTGTTCTATTCCTTTGAGGAGACACCATGACCAAGGCAGCTTATAAAAATAAGCATTTAGTTAGAAGCTTGCTTACAGTTTCAGAGGGTTAGTCCATGATCATCATAGTTTGGAGTGAGGCTGCAGGATCTCCACAGCACAGGGAAGCAATAGGATATCCAAGAGGAATCCCTGTGAGGATCCACTATTGATAGTGTAGCAGAAGCCAGAGGCCTCAAAACAAATCAATGACTCATTGCAATGTACATCTGTATGTGAAGATGTATGGTCTAAAGGGTATATTGTGTGACTCACTGTGGCACACTACAGCTTCCCTGATGAGATTTTTTTAAATTATATTTTATTTGGGGGAGAGGTTGCAAGGGCAGAGGGTGAAAGGAAGAGACCAGGAGATGAGTGGGATCAGAGAGCATGATGTGAAATTCACAAAGAATCAATAAAAGGTTTTAAAAAATGATCCTACCCTCCTTACTAAATATAATATAAAATAAACAACTCAAGGGAACTTCTGAGGAATAAAATCTCATTTTCCTACTTGATTTTTATTTCCTAACTTCTTTATTCTAGCTTTGAAAAAAATAATTATTTGTGTTTGGTCCTCTGCACACATACTGTGGTTGTTTAGCTTGGGGGTTTTGTGGGAGTCGAGGTATCTCTGACTCTTTTGAATATTCTTAGGACCTCTTTCCTCTGACTGAGTTACTTCTTCCAGCTTTGATATGAGGGTTTGTGCCTAGTTTTATTGCATATTATTATGCCATATTCAGGTGAAATCATTGGAAGTCCTGCTAATTTTTGAAGGGAAAGGGAGGAGGAATGGATCAGGGGAAAGTGGAAGGGAGGGGACTGGAAAGTTTAGGGGAAGGGAAGGCTGGTGGGAGGAAGGCTAGGAGGAGTGGATGCAGGGGAGGCTGCAGTTGGAATGTACTGTGTGGGATAAAAGAACAAAACAGAAAAACATCATGATCTCTCGGTTTCTCAAATATTTTTTCCGTATTTCAAAATTGAACTTGTAATTTTCCCCATCATAAAATGTAAATCAAAACTCAGAAATAAATAAAGCTTGAACAATAAATGTAGCCCCTGATTGCAGTAATATTAGCAATGCAAAGGGATGCCAGCAAAATGACTTACCAGGTAATATTGCCAAACCTGATAACAATTGGATTCTCTGGAACCAAATGTTGGATGAGGAGACCAACTCTTTCAGGTTGTCTCTGACCTACACAAACACATACACACACACACACACACACACACACACACACACACACTTTTTCATGTATGCACATACATATATATTCACAAACACACAAAAATAAATAAATACAATATTAATTTAAGATGATGAGGGTTTATAAAAGGTCCTCAATATGAAATTTTGTAATATTTGATATCCATGTAGTTGTGTTTTGATGTTATAATAAATTAATATTAATGTTTGAACATTGTTATTAGTTTTATCTAATATTGAACTCTAAATTTTGCTTTATGTCATGTATAGGGTTCTTTTAATGATGAAATGTAAGTCCTTAGACTGATTGCCTGTAATTAGTTTTCTCATTCAAGTTTAAATATATTATCACACATTAATCAAAAATGCTTTGCTAATCAATAGACAGCCATTATTAATTTTGAATATGTTAATTCATAATTATGTTTAAAGACTTTTCATTTTGTTAATTGAATTCTAAAATAATATTACAAAATGCTGTCTATTTCAAGTAAATAGATATACTATGTGAAATATCTTAAAACAAAAGTTGGAATAGATTCAACATTGTGAATAAACTAAATGTTCCTGAGTGATATACTTAAAATATATATATACTTTTAAGTGAATTTTAACTTTGGAATTTTTTTGTATTTCATTTAATGTATGTTTTGTTATAGATTAGTAAAAAGTAATTTTATAAATACCAAAAGAACTCATTCATAAATTAAATTAATTCATAAATTAAATTTAATCTCAGTGGATGGAGCAATATTGAAGGACAAGCAGGGCTCACCAAGGTTTCACAGTTAAGAATAGGCAGGGTTTGGTCGATAGTTACAAAGTTATGTTATATTAGAGAAATAATCCCTGTTATTCTATTGCACATTAGAGAAACTGTGGCTAACAATAATGAGGTATGTATTTCAAAACCCTAGAATGTTGAGTATTCTCAGCACAGAGAATTGAAGAATATACAAGATGGTCTTGACTCACCTACTAAATGATGGATACATATACCAAAACATCATAGGGTATTGCAATAAATTTAGTCAGTATTAAACATTCTGTTTTTCTTTTAGAAATATTATTGATCAAATAAACCTCATTTAGTAAATTAATTAAATGTATTAAGTAGGACAATTTGTCATATAATACTTAATAGATATATTTTCATATTCTAAAATGGCTGTTTGATTAATCACTAAAGCAAAAAGTTGCAGTAATCAAATAAAACTTGAACATTAAATGGTAAAGATCATTAAAAGTTATTCAGTCTATAATTATCAAACTAAATGATTCAGTGCAATGAATTAGTTTAATTATAGGAACCATTGCAATGATGTAATGTCAACAGTGTAAGTTAAATGACCAATATATGCTAATTCACAAGGATTATCAATAAAACTCAAAATAACCACACAAGACAATCATTGCTATTCTATTTTTTGTCTGGACAAACTGTGGTTTAGAATTTTCAGAGCTAAGTTTTACTGACAGTAAAATCTTCTTTTGGTTTCCATGTTAATAACAACATAAACCAGAAGATTGCTTCATGAAAAGAAGCAGTCTATAGAAATATGCATTATGTTCCTAATACTAATCAGGAGTAAGGGACTTCAAGCATAGTCAGTGGGTGTCTTGGTATCAGGAAATTTTTTTCCAAAATATATAAAGGTGTATCATTTGTATTTGAAGAAAAGACATCATGTAGGACATCAGGTAGAGTATAGCTATATGTTTCTCTTCTACACATTTTTAAAAAATTCATTTATCAAGGGAACTGTTTCCTACAATAAAGGGGAAAGCTGTTGCTCCAAGCTGTCCTAGGTAAATTGTATTTAAAAATCCCATGATTTATAATAATTCCATCAATCCCAGCTTCATTTCAGTATTTTAGGTGTCTCCCTCAAGCTATCAATTAGAAAGCCAATCTGCATTTAGAAATAACTGCATTTTTCTTTACTCTTCCATCTGAAATCTACAGTAGATGAAGTTGATGCATTCATGAAGCTTTGTGCTTGGCCTGTGTGCATATTTGCAAATGAATCTCCAGTATTCATTATTGCTTAGCTTCTAGAACATACCAAAATTTAACTATTAAAGCATTTTAATCCCTTATTTCCAACAGAAATACTATCAGTGTTACCTTTTACTCAGTAGTGTTGATAGACTGTATTTGCTGTTTTCCTAGAACTTTGGCATCCTTTTTGAATCATGTTTGCTGATAAAATTTTCTTGAGGAGGAAATATTCTTGTTTTGATTTTTCTGGTGGAAATATCTGTGAACAAATTTTATACATGTCATTTTAATAATGTTTCCTTTCCATTGCTTCTAATGAGTATTTATATATATGAATACATGCACACACACACATACACTCACATATGGATGGATGATCATTTACCTCTGTGTCAGTTTTCTAATTTTCTCTAATACTTAATTTCATTGATATTTATATTTATACTATTTTTATGAAACTATTTATTTGAAATTTTTATCTATGAATATTGTGTATCTTGATCACATCTACCCTTCACTTCACTTCCTGAATTATCCTCAGGAACCCCTCACATCCATCTCAACTTTATACCTTATTTTTATGTTCATTTTTTAATATTCTTTTAATCCCCTGAGTCCAGTTAATAATGCCCATATGTACAACCACTGGGGTTCAGGTTGCCTACCAGTGGCCATATCTATCAAAAAAGTCACTTTCCCTTCTTCAGTAGCCATCAACTGCCAATAGTTTCTCAGCTAAAGTTGTACACTCATTAGCCTCTCCCCTGCCAACGCTGGGAATTTTATTTGACTTGGTCTTGTTCAGGTCTTGCGCCGGTAAGCAGAGCTGCTGAGAGTTCTTATGTGCAGCATCCATGTTATATCCAGAGAAAATCCTTTACAAGATCTCTTTACACACAATCCTCAAGCATTTACATTCTTTCTGTCAACTCTTCTGTAATTATACATGATCCTGGAGCTATGCTCAGGTTGATATAGATGTCCCAGCTATGGCTGAGCACTCATAGTCTCTCATTATCAATATCTGAAACAATTATTAGTCTCTACATTAAGCACTACTAACTATAATGAGAAGCTTCTCTTACTAATTTTGAGAGGATCAAAATTCAAAGACTATAAACATAAGAGTTTTCAAGTCAATTTGGCATGAATATTTAACAAAAGAACAAGAGAAGATTCCTCCCAGGTGGTATGACCTCCCTAATCATGGTTTTTGGTGATGTTTACAGTACCAGGCATAGATTCCTTCCTGTTGAGCAGAACTCAAATCCAATCAAGAAGGAATTGGTTATCCTCATAAACAGTCTTACCATTACTTTAGCAATGAATATATTCATCTGCCAGATCAGGATAATAGCACAGATGGTCCAGGCTGTGTAAGGCTGTTGATGTGTTTTCTTCCCCAGCAGCTCGCACTCTTCGAGTACTATGAAAGTTGGCCTTAGGTGGAGAGTTTCCTAATCAGTTCAAGATGATTTCTATGTGTCCTCCAATTGAATAGTATTGTGTTTTAAGCAAGAGGTCATTTCCTGTATTGTACATATGATTTAAGGATCTATTTCATGTGGTCTTGACATTTTAAGTAAATTCTCTATGTTTCCTGCCTTTATTTCTTCAAAATTTTTCAATGTATTTTCAATGTACATATATTATTAACATATCTCTAGATTTTTGTATATATAAACATCTGTCAATCTATCCTGTCTATATAAAGAATCATATATATATATATATATATATATATATATATAAAGGATTTTTGCCATTTAGTCTGAAAATACTACCCACTAGAATCAAAAACTAAAAAAATCCCCAGTACCAGGCACAGACAACTCTCTTTTGTATAGCTGGTCAGGTTAATACAAGTAATTCCCAAAACAATATAGACTGTTATTGTAGTACTCAGTTGCATCTCAGAGGTGAAGGTAAGTTTCCTATTGCTGAGGAAACCACACACTTAGGCCACACTGGATGATTCCAGCTGAATCTAACCTGAAACCCTTCTTGACTGATTTATCTTTCATGGTTCTAGGAAATACTATTCAAGGTTCCAAGTGAGAAAATCAATTAAACAGTTATACCCAGCTGCAACACTTATGAACCCCATCAATGGTCAGCACGTCAAGATATCCATAAAGATGCAAGAAGTGAAACTTACATGTTGGCTTAACCAAAACATGTCTAAGAGGACATAGGGCTGACTCAACTCAAAGGAAATCATATCTGGTACTGGAAACCTAGACAGCTTCCTGAAGCTAGTGAGGTCATGGGCCAAATAAAAGAATGTATAACTGACATTTTACTAGACCAGCATAATTCCTCATTAATTCTAAAGCTTAAAATTTTATACCAACAGATAAATGTAGCTACCACCTGCAATCAAAAAGTTCTTCACTTTACAACAAATGGAGACTGTTACAAAAACCACTGGATCAACAGATGGTGAAGAGCCCAGTCCCAATGGATATATCTAAATCATAACTCCTGTATCTCTGGCTTAGGGAACATCAGGGAACGTGGGCTGAAAGATTGGAAAAGTTACAATACCAGGAAGTTCGCTATGAAACATTATCTCCTAGAAACGGCTGGGTTAACAAGTCCAGTTAATTTCAATTTAACACCGGAAATTTCAATGGAAATGTTAACCAAAAAGGGGGAAATTTTCACAAGTGTCAACCCTTAGATGAAGATCTATAGGTAACTAATGTCGTCTGGAAGGGAGAGAATTAGTCTCTCCCAGAGATGAGCCCTCTTATAGGTTAGCCAATACAAAGTAGGCAGCCCGGAAATCATATACACCTAAATTTTATAAGGGGAAGGGTGCAAGTAATGTAATTTTATTTACATATATTGTAAAAATTAAACAGTATAATGTATGTTGTAAAAAGAAAGAAATTGCTTTGTTGCAACTCACTGCAATAATTATGGCTTATGCATTTAGTATCCTGGACAACTGGTGCATTTAAGTTAAAGTAGAAGGAGATTCTTACATGCCTAGTATGCTGGATAGTTTTCTGTCAACCTTGACACAAGCTAGAGTGAACTGAAAGAATGGAAAGTAACTTGAGAAAATCCCTTCTTAAGACACTGCTGTAAGACATTTTCCTAATCAGTGATTCATGCAAAGGGCCCAACCTACCATGGATAATGCCATCCCTGGGCCAGAGGTCCTGGTTTCTCTAAGAAAGTAGGCTGAGCAAGTCATGAGGAGCAAGTCAGTAAGCAGAACCCTTCCATGGCCTCTGCATCAGCTCTTTCTTGTGGGTTCCTGCACTGACCTCTTTCAATGTTGCACTGTGCTCTGGAAACGTAAGTGAAACAAATCCTTCCCTCCCCAACTTGCTTTTGGTCACAGTGTTTCATCATAGCAACAATATCCTAGCAGGATACGTACAAATCCAAATATTTTTAGCTTCCATGTATGTCATATTGTCTCACAGTATGAGAAATTTTATTTTCTAAATTTGTAGACTATGAGACCAAAATACCAGTTATTGTGGAACTTTGTCTTCCAGATCATCATTGTTATCTTGACAACAGAGCAACTCTGATTACCCACTCAACTCTCACAAGATTAATATCATGAAGATTCTTCTGTAGAAGTATAGAAAGCTGGGAAGGTACACAGCCCAACATTCCATGAAAATAAGTGTATGATTAAAAATTACCAAGGATAAGGAGAATGTGACTCTTGGCTTCTATAGTTTTCCATAAGCTACCTATATTTCTGTAAATAATTCCTTATATATTTTCCTTTAAAGAAGTATTATTACACTCATTACTTTAGAAAAGTAAACTTAAGTGGGATCACTTTCTTGGTTCTATCATTATCCTCTATCTGTGTAAACATAAATAGACTATCCAGCAAATTTTATATGACAGCACTATAAAAATGTAAAAATAATGAGAAACATCATTATGATCCAGGTTAAAATTTTATGTGTGGTGTAGGAAAAGGTATTTCAATGGCTAATATATATATATATATAGTATGTAAATATAAGCACAGTATATACTCATGAGACAATTAAAAGAAAAAGATAGCCATATAAACCTGTTTGTAAAATATATGAATTCTCATAAATTATCTGAGTAATAGAAACAGAATAGATGATTAAATAATGCATTGTTAGTTAGACCACTGTGCTACCAAATTAATACATATGAAAAGAATAAAATATGATTGAATATATAGAAGGATAAATAATTTGATACATTATTAAAATATATGCTACTATCCCATTTAATAGAGTAACTGGAAATAAGCAATACATTTTCCTACACTATGTAGGAAACTATCTCACATGTGCACATGGAGACATTTGCACGTATTGGAATTCTAGAAGCTAAATATACTTATCTACCAGCTTTAGGTAAAAATTCTAGCATGAAGTTTGATCAATGTTATGTATATATTAACAAGCATGAAATATTGAAACAACTAATGTGTATGTTAAACTTCTTTCATTCATCAATGAACTCTTTAGCTGGCTCAGGCTAAATTTTTAAATGAAATACAGTTTCTTTAAATGTGTGTCTGAAGCAATATAAACACCCAGTCTAATTTCATCTTCATTGCTAATATGCATGATTTAAGTTTAAATGTGAAGCTAAACAACAGATAAAATGTTCTGTGTCCTAATAAGCAATCTTCATGCTATCATTCAGGATGGTCTCTTTCAAACTATCAATCTGACCCCAGAAAATAGAATTTGTCAATTATTTACAGTAACAGCATTTCCTTAGAAAAATTATAAAATATTGAAAAGTAATTAGTGTGTTGAGTTTGTTTTTAGTATAGTACATTTAATTTTGAATTATGTAATTCATATTACTGGTATGGTATATAACTATTCACAATTTTTTGCAGTTTGATAATAGACTTTTCACAGTTGCTAGGGCCTAAGTCTGGTAAATAAAGATCATCAAGGAAATTTTAATTTGCAATAGTGAAATTTTGAAAAAAAAATCCATTTAAAAGTAATAATTTTGAAACTAAATACCTCCATTTATGGAAAAAGCAATTTATATTAAAAAAGTATTTATTCCCTGTCTTGAATAAATGTAGTGTGCAGTTTTTGTCTGAGAGTAGATATCAAAATTTTGGTGCAGTACAATGATCTAGCACACTGAAACTAACTATTTTACACTGTTTTATTTAGTCATTAGATAAATAGATGAAGAATTTGAAATTGTATTTAGTTTCAAATAATTTTCAGGTCTTGAAGATGGCTCAGTAATAACACTCATCAGAACCGAAAAATCCAGCCCTAACAAGCAAAGAAAAAATGTTGCATGGCTCTGAAGTCTTGTAATCCCATTGTTGGATGACAGAGACAAGCCTATCTGAGGAATGTGCAGATTAGCAAGTTTTAAAGTTATCAAGATTTGGGTTCAGAGGGGCACTAGTCTCAATGGAAGGATGTAGAGAATAATAAAGGAAAAACTCAAAATTCTATTCTAACATTCACATACCTGGTCACAGGCATGCACACCTACCCACACACATGTACATATATGCTTATACTACATTTGGACAACTTATGTACACACAATTATTTTCAAAGTATATAAAAGCTCATGAATATGTCCCTAAAATACTCAAACAGTTGCTGGATTATAGACCCCTTGTGTTATTTTGAATAGTAATATGTTCTACATTGTGCTTTTACTTATAATAAATATTGAGATACTTAAAGTTTTCATTTGTATATTACTCTTTCAATTATGGATGCAGGATTGACTCAGATATGGACAATTATTCATCATCACTGTAGCTGGAAGTTTTCCTATGTCCCAGCCGGTTAGCAGTGGGGACAAATCTCTCCCACTCGCATCCTCCAAGTAAACACACAGAAGCTTATATTAATTATAACTGCTCTGTTATTAGCTCAGGCTTCTCGCTAGCTAGCTCTTACATCTTAAATTAACCCATTTCTATAAATCTATACTTTGCCACATTTCTTGTGGTTTACCAGTACTTTACATCTTGCTTCTCCTGGCGACAGCGAGCAGCATCTTCTCAGCTCTGCCTTTCTTCTTCCTGTCTTTCTCTGAGATTTCCTGCCTACCTCTAAGCTGCTTTGCCATAGGCCAAAGAGTTTTATTTATCAACCAATCAGAGCAGCACATATTCACCCCATACAAAAAGACATCCCACAGCATATCACTATCAGGCATACCATTCATTTCCAAATGAACTTGTTAATATAGATGACAATTTTCTATTTAGATGTACTACAAGTCAACAGTACAATTAAAAAATGAAAAGACAGAAATCATTGAGAGTTACAGTTGCACTTGTGATTTAGTTTAAACATTATTAATGAATGGTGAATAATAACTAAAGAAATCAATGTTTTCATTATTAAATTTCATTTTTAGATGTTTAATGCATTCACATTTGACTGTTGTGTATGTTCATTTGAGAACATTGTCTATAAGGTTTCTAAATTCATTTTTAAATGGCTTGTTTTAAAATTATTTTATATGGATGGGTAATTTCCACACATGTATATCTGTACACCACATGTTTGCATATTGCCCATGGTGGCCAAAAAGGGCATTGATTTCCCTGGAACTGGAGTTACAGATATTTGCAAGCCAGTGTATATATCCTGGAAATTGATCCCCAGACCTCAGAAGAGCCGCCAGTACTTTTAACCAAGAGGCATCTCTTTTAGCTGTCATGCTTCTAAAGTCTTACTACAGCTTTGATACTCATTGCTATTAAAATTGTGTAGTCCCAAGCCATATACTAGTAATAGCTTACTTAAATATGCAACATAAATTTTAAAATTTAATATCTGGAAAAATGGGCAAGGTGTTGAACCTTTACAAAGTTTCTAAGACATTAGCACATTATGGAAATAAATAACTCTTATAATGTCCTTCAAGAGTTTGTACTGATGAAGGAAAATCTAAGAATTTAGTAAATTTTTCTCTTTGTTTCATGCATCCAATCTATTATGGAATCACTCATTCATCATCTAAAGAATGTTCAAATATTAACAAGTCATATGTATAATACTCTTCTAGCTACTTCTGCTATTATAGACTCTTTCAATGCTGGGATCTATTTTGTTTGGATTTTGCTGTCACTGACTCCTTACTACTTTCATCACAATTAAAACTATACAAGAAAACAGGTCATTAATGGAAGAAAATGATCCTAATTTCATGATGTGACCACTCTTGTCTCTGTCACTCCTTCTCCTCTCCATACCCTCTCATTCATTTGTTATAGTTGAACCAGCTGTCCTCTTAACACATCACACCTTTCTCCCTTACTATCATTAGATGTTCTCTCTACTCCAATTGCACTTTGATTCATATTATTTAAGATAAATGGGAGTCATTAACTGTACAAGCACAATTGATAAATATCAATTGTCCTATATATTATAGTTCCCTCATCTTTACACTTCTCTGAGTGATATCGATAACAGATTACATTCTGCCCTGTGAGTCTGCATGGCACTAATCATAATTAACTTTCAGAGTCCTGCAATTTAAAAGTGAACATGTAAGTAAATCTGTAATACAAGAATAAGTAGCGATCATTGTTATAGCTTCCATTTTAACCTCTTAATGGATATTACACAGAGGCTGAGATATAGTTTCAGTGAATATTATCAAAGGATTTACTTTTTCTTCAACATAAGAGGATTGGATTGTGGAAATGCTAACAGGGACCAAGTACAGCCTAGATATCCATCAACTAGTGAATGTGTAAGAAAAAAATGTGATTTATTCCCTCTGATAAATACAATTCAGCCTTTCAGAAACAAACATTGCAAACAGCTGGCACTTGTAAAAATCATTCTGAGTGAGGTAATCTAGACTTATAATGAAAAACATCAGAAATTTTCCCTCATTCCTTAATGTTAGCTTTGAATATTCACATACATATATTTTATTCTGAATATTTGCAGAGGTCAAGGAATCAGTAAAGGGCTATGTGGGATACTTTCAGTTTTGGGCAGATAAAATGCAGTAGTAGAAATTATAAATGGAAATTACAAAACCTGAAGGATCCAATCTGAGTGGGAATGGGAAAGTAGAGTAAAGGAGGGATTACTGGGAAGGATAAGTCACACTAAAGACCTTACAAAACTGTCATAAGAAAACATATTACAATAGAAAATCCTATGGTTTGTATTTGTGTCT
>LZPO01068013.1:0-15891 GCA_001675575.1 Neotoma lepida
TTAGTTGACAAAGCAGTGGCAAGGTTGGGGAGGATTGACTCTGCCTCTGAAAGAAGTGATAATATGCATAAAACACGTCTTGTAAAGAAACTGTTCATCTCAGAAGGGTCCATTGGCATGACATCTTCCATTGTTGTTTTGTGAAATTACTGACTTTTAGTCTTTAGCAATCATCCCCTTTATTAATCATACCAAGGAAGGAGCATTTCTGTGGGTGACTGCAGCTCAGATGCTCACTATCATGTTTAGGGATAAAGTCTTTTTAAATAAGGGTATATAGTTGCTTTCAGCATTTCTATGACAAAAATTATCTCACAGGAACAATTCAAGGGGAAAAAGGCTTCCTTGGGCTCAGAGTTTCAGAAGTTTTTTTCTAATTATAGTGGAGAAGACAGCACAGAACTCATGGCAGCAGAAACCTGTGATGGAGATACTTGTGAAAACACTTGGGCCAGCAGGTAGGAAGCAGAGGAAGCAGGTAGGAAACAGAGGCTCTCACCTGAGTGATTTCTCTCAGCCAAACAGCTCTTGCTTCCTAAGGGCTCATGGCCCATGAGAAAAGGACCACCTTTATGGAATAGACATTTGATACATGAGCTTGTAGATCACATTACATATTGAAATAACAAAAAGGACTGTACATAACACACCTAATAGACTATAGTATACTAGAAACATGAAATTTATATACACTAACCAAAAATAAGCACAGGATGTATTTTAGTACAATACTTGGCTATATTCTTGTGGTCTGGAATGAAAGTTGCAAATATGCAACAATGTTTAAGTCATGAGAAAAATTGAATTAGAAGGGAATAAAATCTCCAGAAAAAGTAGAAGAACCAAAATAATTCTATACTGATATTAGGCCAGTAAATAATCATTACAATAAAAGTGCACCTAAATAATGACCTACCAGCCTCTCCCTGGGAAGGCTAAGTATTTAGTAATAATTTGTCAGTGTGCGTGAGATTTTTTGTGTATGTGATTCTGATTAACAGCTCCTCTTGCATGTGAAGCAAGCTATCTACCACTAAATATGACCCCAGCCCTCTTTTATACTTTCTGAAACAGGGTTTCAAAAGGTTTCCTATGCTGTCCTTGAACTTGGGATTGTTCTGCCTAAGCCTCAGAGGCTGGAATTCAAGACTGTATCACCAATACCAGCTTTTCTGCATTTTTGTGTAAGTATATACTCTGTTTCCTATAATAATAATATTACCAAGAACATCCACTAAAATGAAAGTAGAAATAAAAACAGAAGAGTGCCTTCCTTCTGAGTGTCTCCTGGGTGAATTACTATGTGACACTATCTAGGCTGATGGTAATTATTAAACTGTGCTCTCATTTGTCCTCTGGATGTGAACTGATAATTGTTATGGAAGCTGGAATAAAAGATAATTAGTATATTTAACAAGAGAAACTGAACAGATACTGCTCCTTAGATTATGTTAAATAAATTGATACATACAACTAAAAATGCTTTTTTGGCCTGAAATGTGTGTATATTAAGAATGTGTTGGATTTTTCAGAATTACTACTCTGTGGTATTAAGAAAAGATACTCACTTTAGTTTGAACTGTCCTGACTGAAGTTGACTATGAAAATTATATATGTATGTGTATTTAAATTAATATACATATATGTACATGTATAGTCTATACAAATTTTGATTGCACTGTCTACAGTTTTGGTATTATATAATGTTAATATATAACATCTTAATGTGCACAGCAATAAAGATCTCACTGTTTACACATGCAATAAAACTTAAATTTTAACTTCCTTTAACTGTTGTGCTCCACCTTTCCTGCATAATTTTTTTGTTTGTGTGTTTTTGTTTTAAATGTAGAATAGCCATAAAAGATTCAAGAATGCAAAGGTCAAGGCTGGCAGGACCCACACAGGTATATCATGGTCCTGTTAGACTTAGAGTAAACAGTGTGAGGCTTCTGCTCACTCTTATCCAGTTTGCAAATACAGAACTGAATCGATATTGTTAAAGGTAATCTGTTTTGATTTGTTGCTTATTAAGATATCAATTTGTGGATAAAATATGACTAGAATACCTATTCTTTGAAACTTTATCGTTTAATATATTTTCAAGGGTAAATTGGTATGTTCACAGGTGTAAAATCTCTTTTCCATATTCATCTTTGAACTACACGGAGATAGGTGCTAAGTCTGTGTTTCTTCCTGAATTTATAACATTTTCTATAAATGTGTGACTGAACACTACCCTTTGAATGACTCTTACTAGTAACTGCTTCCAGCTACTGAGTTTCATTCCTCAACTTGTCCTTCCTGCTTTGATTGCAGAAAATTGAATGGGAAATATCAGATATTAGTGGCTTCCAACCTTCCTCTCTAGTAGCCTTTCTTCTAGTGACATTTTTGCTGCTTACTAAGAAGTAAGGAAATGAAAAAAAAATATCAGTAGGATAGAAAATTAGAATTTGTTTCAATAAAATATTGCATTTTATTTATTGTATATGAAAGATTTCATTCCAAGTAGGAGAATGGATTTCTATTTTTAGTCTGTCTAGGATGGCTTGAAAAAAGGTAAGGAGAAAGCAACCATAATCTGAAAATTATCAAAATGTGTCTACTGTAGTGAAACTATGACTTTTAATAACAATTATTATTTTAATGACTCCCAAGCTATGATGTGCCATCAAGCTTTGAGAATCACTAATGAAAATAAATTTACTTAAAAGTCAGATTTATCATTAAAAAAATGAAAGTATTGACCTTAACATTATAAGTGATTTTTGTTGGTATGAAGATAAGATGAAGGCTTATTAGTTCAGATTATACTTAATTTGGAATTTGTGATTGTTTGCTGGCTGACATTTCTTTTTGCATTATCTTGAAAGTTTTTTGCCGAATTGATGAATAGCTTAAAGAAGATGGAGGGGGCCATTTAACCTTTATAAAAGAGACAAAATAATTTTAGAACTCTTTATAACATTGTTTATATGCAAATAGATGCTATTATATATGAATTTATTTTTGTCTAGTAAGGCAAGCCTAGACTAATTTGTTTTTATAAATATAGTTTTAGTTACTCTTGCATACATAAAATAATTCCAACTAATTAAAGACAGTGAATTGTCTATGCTTATTAGTCATTCAACTGCTAAATAAGTGTTTGTTGAGGAGTGTAAAAAGACCCATAAAGGGTTTAGAGACAGACATCATATTTTTTATTGTGCAGGTTTTTTTCCCTCTATTGTAGTGTTTTAAATCTTCATTTGGTTAATTCTGCTATCAAATATATTTGGAAATGTAAACATTAATATTTGTATTTTTTCTAGATTTTTCGAGACAGGGTCTCATGTAGCTAAGGCTGGCTTCAAATTTTCTACGTAGCTGGGGCTGACCTTGAATTCCTGATCCCCTGACTTCCACCTTCTAGTGCGAGCATCATAGGTGTGTGCTAGCATGTCCAGCTGACATATGTACACTTATTTATAAATCATATGCATGTAGTATTCTACTATTATATGAGGTATATTAAAAACCAATTTAAGGATAAATAGGAACAGGATAAGGTAAAAAGAAATACAAGTCCAAGTTTTAATAATGAATCTTGTTGTCTTCAGCTACTGGTGTGGGAAGCTGCTTAGTAGATGCTTAGGCATTGAGTTAGAGGAGAGAAAATACATATGTATTTATAAATACAGTAAGCACTGTAGGACTATGATATGGCTCAGTGACAGAGTATCTGCACATAAACACACAAGATCCTGGGTTCAATCCTCATCACTATCAATAAGTAAAGAAACAAACGAAGTAGAAGATGGTAAGAGGGAGTCATAAAATATGAGTGTGATTACATTCATTGTATGCATGTGAAAACTGACAAAATAAAACCCATTATAGAGGAAAAAGATAGATAGATAGATGATAGATAGATAGACAGATAGATAGATAGATAGATAGATAGATAGATAGATAGATAGATAGATAGATAGAGGCCTGAGTTACACCATGAGGTTGGAAATATCATACTGAAAAGTATTTGAACTGAGTCTTGAATTAACCAGATCAAAAAGAAGAGAACTCTGAGTTTGTGGTGGGAAGGAGTTTGATGTCTATGAGCTGAAAGGTAGCCAGTACAGCTGGGCTGTAAGGAGTAGAAAGGCCTGTGGCAACAATAGTGTTTCATAGTTAGGGTAGGACAATAGTAAGAAATTTGGAATTTTGTTTCAGTTCACTGACAAACAGATGCAGGGCTTTAGGCAAGGAGTTGTCATTAGTTGCTTCAAACTTTAGAAATGCAAGTTGCCATTGGTAACACTGAAGTTTTGACTTTAAAATGCAATTGTCGATGCTCTATATGCTGAGATGAGGTAAGACTGGAGAAATAGATTGTATTAGGAACATGCTATGTTTGAGATTGTATTTGTGAGATTAGTGTCAGCTGTATAACAATAAATTCTACGTTGCAGTGACATGACAGAATAATACATTGTTTCTGTCCTTACATTCACTCAGTGGTTAAGGAACTTTGCATACTGGGCATGCATACTGAGACAACAAGGTCCTCTGAAACTAGATACTGGAAAAGGAAAGAGTCCAAAGAATAAACACTCACTTCTTTTGCATGTAGTAGAAAGACAGCTATCCATTATGTTCATATTTGTTTTAAAGGGAATTAGTTACAAGATCTTATCAAAATGTTAAGTACATTCTTGCCTTTGCTGAGTTTAGCTTTCTGAGATTCCACATCAGAATGAGATTATGAGAAGTTTATCTATGCCTACCTTCGTTTACCTTGCACAGTATCCTCCAAAGTTCCAAAGTGGTTGAAAATATGAGTAGAATATAACAAACTACTTTAACCTAGGCACTTCCCAAAGAGTCATATACTCTGAAACACTGCTTCTTAAGTATTTCTTCAGGAATATCAATAAAAGTATAGACATCTCTGGTAATAGAAGAAAGGCATCCACAAGTGAAAAAAATTAAGAATAGAAACATATTGTTCATCTAATATCCCTCTCTCTCTCTCTGAGTGTGTATGTGTGCATGTAGTGAGATACATAAGGTTAGTTTCCCTTACAATAACATTTTTGAGTGTGGAGATAAGAATATGGAATAGCATTTTCTAATGGTGAAGAAAAAGAAATATCTTTGTTTATGGGTAGAGTATGAGGGTATGACAGAGGAACAGACCTTTAATCATGTCCGAGGTTCTCCATGCGAACAAAAAAAGAAAATTAATCTTGAATGCTAGTATAGTCATAAGTTCTGGTTTGTCAAGCCCTGAGCCTTGTGACAGGTGTTTGTTGTCACTAATGACTTTTTCCTTTTCATCATTGTCCTTTGTAAAGGACATGAAGGATCTCACTACGTATTTTTTCTTAGTGTGACTTAGCCCATTATTTTTCTTATTGCTTTGAGGTTTGAGGTATATACGGCTAGACTCTTCAGTTGCATCTACAGTTTTGCGCTGACTTTTACATTACTGGCACTGGAAGAGACAATATACTAGACATTTCTTAGTTAGAGTTGAATAGCTAAACAGCCTTAGGTATGTAAAATTAGATTTTATACTGTTTTGGTATAAAAATTGCTACTAAAATTTGCTTAAAGCAATGTATGTTTGCATGCATATTTAGTTGAAATGATATAATTGACCATAATGATAAAAAGATAACAGAAGATAAATAGGGAAAATTTATAAAACTGGAAACTCTCTATGCTAGAGAAAAGAAACAAACAATTCCTTAAGAAACAAAAAATTCTTTCAAAGATGTAACTAACTAAAAACCAATCTGACAAGGACAAAGGACACTCTTATTCTTCTGAAGGAGAACTCAGCAAGATCACATCACTCATTCATGTTGCTGTTTGGACTAATCAGCTAGACCTGTGCTATCCTTCTTAGAACACAGGAACCCCAAAGTGTTCTCTCCCTGCAGCTGAATGTCCTTTTTGCTCTTAGAGTGTCAGTGGAGCCTCATGTTCCTACCAGACATTTTCCTAGTAGGCCTTTTCTTTCTACTTAACTGGCTCTTGGAGTTCACACTGTGACCTCTCACTCAGGCTGTGCCATCATTTTCTTCCCATGATGTCAAACAACATTCACACAACTTAATAAAAACTGTGTTTTGATCAGAAACAGATATGTACTTACTGAAAATAAAATAATTAAAGCTGATTTTCACTGGAAGAAAATACAAGTGAGACATGAAAATTAATTCCAAAAGTTTTAAAAGTGGTGTTTTAAAATAAGGACTGCTTTTAACCATCTTAGGAATTAAAGGTATTGTTAACTAATCATAATTACAAACCAAATTATTTTAAAGTATTAGATAAAAATATCAATCAAACATGCAGACTAATGACCCTCCTCTTCTGTTGCTAAACTTCTCAATTATGTTATATTTCAAATTAATTTTATTTAGTTTTTTTTAAATATGCTATGAATAGGAATAATATTTTGGAAATTTATTAAACACATTTTCTGTTTTTCATTTATAGATATTTTAACATTAGCTAATTTTAATTTCTTAGGTCTAAATTTACATATTGACCATAGGTGGCTAAGTAAAATAGAAAATGAAAGAAAAGTCAAGATTTTTAAGATAGATTTTCTTTTTGAGAATTTGGATGATATTTTTTAGCTTCTATCACAAAACATTATAGCTGTAAAATATCAATAACATACAAATTATTTCTGATGCATTATTATAGGGTCCAATTAATACATGAGGAAAGTAAGATTCATTCTGCGCAGTAGATACTGCCAATGCCCACTTGTGCCCTTTTGACACGTGTGATTGCTCCACTAGCTTACTTTCAGACTGCCAGTGAATGTGAATGTGTACCTTCCTGATCACAGTCACAGCCCATGGAGTGCCTGACTTAATCTAATGGATTTCCCATGGAGATGTTTGGTCCAAGGGAGCCACTAGTAGGAATGGAAGTCCCATGACAGAAACATGGCCTTAGGGCCTGTTAATTCTATTATTGTGTGCATACTTGAAGTACCTGGCACTGTGAAATACTGTGTCATTCTGTTCTTAACTATATGACACTAGCTTGGGAACTGAGGTTTGAAAAGGGAGAGCCATTATATGATGCTATAAATAGAAAGAGAATTGAGACATTTAAGTAAGAACTACATAAATCAGTATCTGTCTGGTTGTATTTGTGGTTCCAGTGCTCACAACTTTAAACTTTCTGGATTAGTGGTCACACTACTGTGTTAGTCACCATACTCTAAAGCACATGGGATAACCAACATGTAAAGAGAAAGGAATTATTTTAACTCAAGATTTCAGAGGTTTTCAAACATAGTCATTGGTCCTGTTGGCTTGAGTTTGTGGTAACACATCAAATAATAGAAGAAGAGCATGAAAGAGCAAACTTCTCACTTTGTGACCAGCAAGAGGAAAGAGGAATTGACCAGGTTCCTACAGTACTTTTAAGACCAAGTTCCTTACCACTTGCCTTCCTAACACATTAGGTCTTAAAGTTTTCACTACCTATACTGCCAAACTCTGGGTCACTCCTTTTACACATGAGTCCTTGAAGGACATGCCAAATACAAGTTACAGCTGTTCTCAAGAACAAGAACAGAAGCAAGGCTCCTGTCTATGGATATGATAAGTGTTTCATTAAATCATATCTATGGTTTGCACATGGCCAGTTTGTGATTTCATAGTAACAGATAATCAGCCAATGAAACAAGTTATTCTAACTCAGGGTTATCATTCTGGTCCTGACTATCAAGAGGAGGTAAAGTTGTTGCTACAAATGGATACAAGGAAACATGTTTAGCATTAATGGAATTTTGCCAGACTCACTTCATTCCCTCATGTCTAATGATGACTGTGAGTGCAAAAATTCTACCTGACCAGGGCACAGTACATAGGAATGTGGAAACTCAGAAATGGGAGTGTGGGTCACTATATCAGGTAAGCGGCCAGAGAAGCAGCAGCAGTAGCTGAGGGGGCTTCTAAGTTTAAGATAGAACAAATGATAAAGGGAAGAGGCAATGCATGCCATTTTGATTTCAGACTCAACTGATACATTCAAGTTTATTCCACTTATACTTCTGTTGCATTTTTACAAAAGGCAGTATGAATAGGTGATTGGATGGAGTGACTCTCACATGGTGTCAGTGATTCTGAGTTTTTCCAGGAGGAAGTAGTAAGATACCCACCCTACAGCCTTAGTTTAGTATTTTCTAAAATCTTAACTCTTTTAATTGATAGAACTTTTGACTCTTTGGTTGTAAGCTTCTGCTGCCTGCAGATGCTTCTCTGCCTGTACTAAAGTTAGGTGAATCACCCCTTTATCCTGGCATATACACAATGTCACTGTGCTCTTGATCTTTTGATAGAAATTAAATCCCATATCCGTGGGAGCCCACAGAGGTTTCCTAGGGAGATCTGAGCTTGCTTTATCCAGCAGGACACTGCATAAGGATGATTGGACCACGGGCCTGGGTACCAGGTGTTTGGAAGGGTCTACACTTGGCTGTATCTAGCAGAGGGAGGTCTTTTGCCTCACCTCTTGGCATTGATATAAAAAGCCCATTTGAATAAAGTACTGGGCTGTTGGATATTGATCCAGGTCCTCCTGAAGCTATTCTGTGTTTCCGTCTTTCCTCTCCTCGGCTAGGCCTCTCATTCTATCTACAAGTTCCTTATTCCTCTCTCCTCCNCATAGGAACCCTGTAAAAGGTGGGGGCTGTTCCCCCACATATACCTTACTAATCTTTAGAGCCCATCTTCTCTTTCATTTCACAGAGTTTAAGCCCCAGGTGCCTACCAGGATATCTTGATTCATAACACACTTGTTATAAATTTCTTTCCTTTGTTTCCACTCAGCTCCTGGTAATTGGGAATCCCTTTCCAAACCAACTAATTGTACTGAAATATTTAAATTATTGTGTGCTTTTGAGAAACCCAAACCAAGACAGAAAATGATTTGCTAAATGTCACTACAGTGGTGACAACAGGGCTACGTTCCAGAACTGTACTATATGCATGGGGCTTGGAATTTATTAGCAAGGTTACACTAAACAAATCACACAGGAAAACAAGGATACATTAAATTTCTCTTCTACCTCTTTTTCTTTAGTCCTTAAAGATGGCCAATTAAAATGAATTTTAACTTTAATAAGAAAATGTAATGCATACCCCTATATTCTTGTGTTTTCTTTCTTTGTATTAGTTCTTTTTCTTATTTCTGTGACTCAGTATCTGACAATAAGTAAATTAAGTGAGGAAGAGATTATTAGGCTCACAGTTCTGGGGGACAGTTTACTATGGCAGGAACGAGTGGTAGTACCCCACGTCTGCAGGCAGAAAGCAGAAAGGGGAATGCTAGCGTTCTGTCCTCTTCCTCCTTTGTAGCAAGCTTTCTTGTCAGACTATCTTTGGACTGCTAGCCCACAAATAATGACATGGAAACTTATTAATTATGAAAGTTTGGCCTTTAGCTTACGTGATTCTGCCATATGGTGTTACCTCTCTTCCATTTTGCACATCCTGTCTCCTCTTCATGTCTGGCTGGTGACTTCAGGTTTCTTCTTCCCAGGGTTCTATCTGTCTCCAGAAATCCTGATTAACCTCTTTCTGCCTAGCTATTGGTCGTCCAGCTCTTTATTAAAACAATCAGAAGATGACTTGGCAAAGACACATCTTTACAGTGTAAACAAATATATCACAACATTTCTTCCTTTTATCTAAATAGAAAGGAAAGGGTTTAACTCTAACATAGTAAAACTATACATAATAAGAACAATTATCAGGTAAGAATTACATTTACAATGTACAGTCCATTAGTATTTGGCAAATTTGGAGAAAATACTATATTATCTATCATATCTTAGTGAGTCCAAAGTTTTATCTCTAAACCATTTTCTATCATAACTTGTATTACCACCCTAAAAATATCTTTTTCGACCTTAAAACATCTTCTTATATAAACAACTTAAGCTTTAATGTTTCTCAACCTTATATACTTTACATCTCTTATGTAAGTTTTTTTCTGAACTTGGTAACAAGGAAACCATTAACTATAACTATCTGGTCTTCAATTGCATGTGGCCATGGGTCTCTGAAACCTTTTGGTTCTTATTCCTTCCCTCCTTCATCCTCGCTTCCTGCTTCTTGAGTGCCCCCACTCCTTGGTCTTGCTTCATTCCTCTGTCTCTCTGACCCCATGCTCACTGTCAGTCTGTCTTTGCAGGTACAGGCTATGGCTGGACAGCTGCTCAGAAATGTTCAGTGCACTACTCCCAGAGTGCTTCATGCACCCACCTCAGCTGCAACTGCAGTGGGAGCCTTCCTGCTCAGCACTATAACCTCACAGTTCAGAACTCAGGGCACAATTTTTCTCAGCCTGTCAGGCCAAGAGTCCACAAGATTCCATGCCAGTGTTCAGTGTCCTCAGGCATCAAAGACCAGAGAAGAATATAATATTACCTGAGTAAATAAGAAATACAGAGCAAACAACTTCCAAAACTGTAGAAATCACAGAAACAACTGGATGCCTGGACAGTCATCCAGGGTTTTGCTGCAATGTTGTGGTATCCATCTTTGGTCTACAGGTCTAGAATATCTGACAGACTTTTCTGTGAAACAGGAATTTTGAAGGACTGTCATACCTTGTCTTGGTAAAGTTTAGCAGTCACTTTCTTTTGTGTCATGCTTGTCTGGTTTAGACAGCATAATGTCAGCAGTTGAGGCAAGGGCAGTTTCTTGCCCAGTGACTAACTTTGTCACAATAAAAGCAAACTTCATATGGAGGTTCTTCAATGCCCATCATCCTTTATTGAAATAAATTGGTGCTGCCAGGAGCAGACATGGCTTACTGTAATGAAAAGATGTTATTAAAACATCTTAAATTCCATATTCTGTAGGTCTGTGAAGTGTTTGAAGACCATCTGCCTATCTAAAATATATCTCTGTTTGACTTTGAAAACATAGCTAACATGGTCACAAATTTGCTTGTTAAATGACTAACTACCATAACCTGTATTTCGTAATTATCCTAAATAGTTTGCAATAATAGCTTTCAAGTTCAAGAACTTTACATTATATTTTAAATGAGCTGCATAGGAATACTACCTTAAACAAGAGTAGAAATATATATACAGTATGTTATAACAAAAATAACCTTTAATTTGTATCAATATACGAAAATCCATTCCATACCAATGTAAAATATTTGTGATTATAGTTGCTTTTTATTTTAAAAATAGATTCAATAATCTACCCTTTTATCCTATCATTCCTATATCCCCCTTTTCAGAACATGATCCCTGAATCTAATTTCATTTGCTTAGTTTCCTCCTTGACCGTGATCAACAACAACTTGTAACCAACTCCCCTAAATGATGACAAACATCTATTACACACCAAATGACCAAAACCACCCACCCAACCTTGGGAATGTGGGTATCAGTTTCTCTAGACTGCTTCTTTCTAGACAACTTCCTGTTGTCTGGGAGAGGTGAAATCTTTAGAGGACCCTGAGAGAATTTGGATAATGGTCAAGTCCTGGGACGGCTAGCTGTATTGTTTTCTGTTAACTCTCTGTGTAATGTGAAAATGCAGGGCTTATCTGAAGTCCTGGCAGGAATAGTCTGTAAGGCTGGACCATGTCAGGTAGCAGCTTTGAAGTTGTTCTGGATGTAAAATTTTGAGGAAACTACAACAGAGGCATGCTGAAAGGCTGGATCACCTGAGCTACTTGTCTTTATTGGTATCTGGTCTTTCTTTCCCCTGAAAACACATAAACTTTTAAAGGTAACATATATATATATATATATATACATACATACATATATATGTATGTATATCAACATTAACAGAAGTATAGAATGTGCAGTGTGCACAAGTCAGCTAAAGATGAATTTTCGTTCTATGTTTGAGTAGATGAAAGACATCCGTCAACTATATAAGTCCATTTGGACTGTATAACAAATGTAATATAAATCTCCATCCATCCATATGAAAGAATGGCATGTAATAGAATTCTGTAACCAACAAGATTTTTCATGTCTCATCTAGTCTCAGAGCTGTTCTCATACAGAGGGATCAGCTTACACATCACCTGCCCTGTAGGCTTTGCTGGCTTCCTCCCTCATGTCTGTAGCCAAGCTCCTCAGGGAGTCTCCCCCTATCAAATCTGCTCTTTATTAATTTTGGAGGAATCCATAGCTTTTGTTTCCTGTGGAGACAAAAGCAAAACCTCTCCCCCAACACAACCTATTTTCTGACTTCCATTCTGAAGTTAAGACATTCTTAAAATATGTAAATTGGTTTGATTTGGCAGTTTCCATAACCCAATGTCTCTCAGCAGCTATTGTTTTTTGTTTATTAGCATTACAAAAATTTAAAGTCAACAAAACACCATACAGGATCCAGACACCATGTGTATTTCACATCTTTATGTGTTTTTTTCCTTTTATGTTACTATCTCTCTAGAGACTGTTATTTTTAAACTATGTATTTAGTTTTCTATGACTGTCTATACCCATTTTCTTTTCTTTCTTCAGCATCTAAGCACATTTTTAAACCTACTACATCTGTTTAGAGGTTTTCTCAGTCTGGACCTGAGTTTCTAAGTTCTGCAGCTGTGTACTTNCAGAGTTCTGTGACCACATGAGCAAAACTTTAAATACAAAGTGGTGGCTAGGGTCTCCACTGTGTGGCTCTGTCTAACACATGGCCTCGTAGCTAGCTCCCCCACTTCAGGTCAGTGAGAGTAGAGCTTCATGCCCTGGCCCCAGATCTGATAGGTATTTCTACCTAGTCTCCCACCACCAAGTAGCCTGCTCGCTCTTGCTCAGAAACCCCATTCAAGTGCTTGTTGCATAGCCTATTAAGCAATCTGTGCCTCTGTATGCTGCAAGCACCAAGCCTACTCAGAACTTTTTTTTTTCAGTTTTCTTGGGCTCTATTGTGGATTTACGTGCCATGCACTGGGCACCACATGTAGCTAGCTTTTTAATAGCCACTAGCTCACAAATAATGATAGGAAACTTATAAGTAATTATGAAATCTTAGCCTTAGCGTAGACTTTTTCCCAACTAGCTCTTATAACTTAATTAATCTGTATTTTTAAATCTATATTCTGCCATGTGGCTCAGTTACCTTGGCATATCCAACTTGCTCTGAGTCTGCTGGTGAAATCTGTGTGCCTATATTTCTCCTCCCAGTTTGTCTCTCTCTGGCCAGGATTCCTGCCTAACCTCTTTCTGCCTAGCTATTGGCCATTCTGCTCTTTATTAAACCAATTAGAAGGTGCCTTGGCAAAGTCACATCTTCACAGTATAAACAAATATTCTATAACACTTCCTATTATTCAGTCTAGGATCCACAGCCTGTGGGATGATGTACCCATACTCAGAGTTGTCTTCCTTCCTCAGTTAAAAATTTCTATGAATACCATTATAAACACAACCAGAGACATGTTTTCTGGTGATTCTATTTGCAATGAAGCTAATAATGAAGATCAATCATCTCATACTCTGATACCCTCCTAAAACCAGGTGGGAATACTTAGTCAGTTATTGGGTGGGAATACTTGGTCAGTTATTGGGTGGGAATACTGGGTCAGTTACTGGGTGGGAATACTGGGTCAGTTACTGGGTGGGAATACTTGGTCAGTTACTGGGTGGGAATACTTGGTCTATTACTGGGCTTTCCTTCATTGCCCAGAGTCTGGGGGATTTGATGATAGGGGAGAAGTAGATTACCCTCTATCTTTCTTCTGTATGAAAAATTATTTGAGACTGGAGAGTTTGGGTTTCTGGTGAAGGGCATGTATGGATGATGTCAGGACATGAACATGAAGGAAGGGAAATTAGAAATTAGTGTGTACATCAGATTTTCTTCACTGGTGAGCTGAAGTACTACCTTTTAGATAGTGATACAAAAAGTAAAATACAGGGAAAAAACAAACAAACAAACTGATGAGTTGAGTTTTCATGAGGATCTTCATTGCATGAAGAATTTGTAATCACTAAGTAGAGCCTTAACTGTATTTCACTATTTCTTTCATATTTTCTTAAGAGTTAAGTGCAGATTATAAGTGATTTTTATTTAATTTTGTTTGACAATTTCTATGATTGTGATTCCATACCTAAGTAGATCACAACAGACCCCTGTAATTTTCAGGTTAGAAATAATTACATATTCTACATCCAATATATCTTGAATAAAGTTCCTACTAAATTTAGTTTCTGGATCTTCTTTTACCTATGTAGGAGGCTTGTACTTCTGATGAGACAGCATGACTATCCTTGAATGTGAGGTAAAGAAAGAACAAAGAAGTGAAGAAGCAGAGCAAGCTTAATACAGAAATGGTATCAAGAGAAAAGGGTGTAGAACCCTTAGAACAGTTGTCTGCTTCGATGTCAGGCAGAAGCTATTGGAGGGGTCAAGGGAAGGAAGGACAGTATATGCTCAGGCTTCTCCTTGAGATGGGAAGACTGTCTATGGGAGAGCCACAGAGAGCTGGTCACTGGGAATTTCCCTGGAAATGACAGGTCAGTGATGCCTCTACCTCCCAGTAAGCCCACTGCCAGTCTCCAGGCTTGTTGAAAATGTGGAGCTGCACAAACAAGCTGAGTTAAAGTTGAGAAGAGAAACAGAGGATGGTATGGGGAAGGAAGGTAAACTATTCCATTGATTTAGCTGCTGTGTTTCTCTATCAGGATTAGCTGAGGAAGGAACTTCCCAGGAAATTTGAAAGGGCTTGTTTAATCTACAAGGACTGGGGCTTCTGAGGATGCCTTCAAGGGAAATAGAAACAGGAGGCTCAGAAAAGTCATTCAACCAGGGAACACTGATTAGAAACTCAGATCGACAGCAAGGACAGCAAGCAGCACATTTGAGATAATTAAAATCCTTTTTAATAATGGATTTCTTATAAGCTTCAGATTGGTAAGGGTGAAAGGTGAATTCAACTTCAAGGAATACATATGAGGAAAAAAGGAGGCCAGGAACTCTATTTGTGTTTTTAGTTAATCTGAATGAGGCAAGGTTAAAGAATTTCAGAAAGCAAAATAAAGATGAAGGGCAAAAAAGGGTGGCTGTGACTATGGTAGCAATACAGCATCTTCATCAGAAGCAAAATAGAATAGGCTAGAAACTTCAGGTGGAAATATGCTGAGCCTGAATGACAGCAGGATGAGAGGGAGTTCAAAGAAATTCTTGAGAGAGAATTTGTCTTACTTCAGTGTTGTAAAACATATAAGAAAATGAGCTTAACAACACTAAAGTAAGGGCAGGCCATGAGCTAGGCACATTGTTACAGGCCTTCAATCCCAGCACTTGGGAGGCAGGGCAGGTAGATCTCTATGGGTTTCATGCCAGCCAAGACTACATAGTGAGCCCCTGTCTAAACAAAGAAACAAATAAACAAAACAAGCCATGAAGTAGGGTGGCATTGAAATTCTGATTGGCCGAGAGATATTTGAAGGAGAAACTAAACGAAAGTTCTCTTGAAGGTGGGAGGCAGGAGAAACATGCAATGATCTGCAGCAATTAGGAAAAGGAAAATGATACGGAGAAAGGCCAAGAAAAATTTTACTTTTAAAGCATTGGCGAGACTAATGGCAAAAGCTTTCTGAACAGTCTTCCTGAGAGAGAAGGAAATGTCCATTGCTGAGCTGAATCATTTATGCCCATGGGTGGAAGGAAAGAAACCACAAGGAAAGAATCTGAGGAAAACATACAGACAGATCAGGAGCCTCTTACATAGAGTGAAATGACCATAGGAAAACCGGATTATTAANGAAAGAGGAAAAAGCGATACTTGCTAACCCACACGACAAAGGAGAGCTGATACTTGCTAACCCACACGACAAAGGAGAGCTGATACTTGCTAACCCACACGACAAAGGAGAGCTGA
>LZPO01068017.1:4911-15833 GCA_001675575.1 Neotoma lepida
AAACAGGAAAAAAAAAAAGTAAAGGGAAATCACTAGAGGAGATATCAGACTCCTTTCACTGCCACACCCTAGAGACTTACTTCATAATGTCCTATTATTTTTCTAGTTTCCATTCTCCCCAAGCTACAGAAGTAAGAAGTAAAGTTTACCTGCTCATTTTTTCGGGGTTGGAGTTTGCAGAAGGTAGGGTTCCAGGACAGAGGTACTTCTTGGAGGTGACAGAATGTCTGGGGAAGTTAAGCAAAGTCTTTATTACGAAAACCTGGGGAGACAGATGCCTTCCACTGGTTTTCAGCCCACTTAAAATTACTCAGCATCGCTGACTCCACCCCAACACCTCTTCTGCATTTATAGGCTTTTGTGGTCAGATCCAGGAAGCAGTCATCTGTGGCGTTTTCCTTGTCACCTCTAGCATGTTGTTTGCCAGGAAGCCTGTGGTTTTCCCTATCCTGCTGGGACTTGCTGCCCGTGAGTCCCAGGGGCTTCTATTATGGCTGGTTTGTTGCTCACCTCCGACAGCACTCAGCACAGAGAGGAGGAGCACTAGCTAGCTTCACTGCTACTGGCTAGGAGAGCTTAATTTGCAAAGGGGCCCTGAGTGGACTTAGGAGGTCACAGTTTCAGACACCCAGAGCACAGGCTCGGAGCTCTGTGCCTGCAGGAGCCCTCTCATCCTGGCTGAAAAGCAATGGTGGCGCCAACTTTCCTCATCATAGAAGAGGTGAAAGGGCCTCCAGGAAGCCTACAAGCAGGGGGTACCAAGTTCTCCACTGGCTGCAGGGCAGTCCTTCAGGGCCCCCAATCCCACTTTACCTGGCCATGGTGAGCTCACCAATACGGTGCAGAATGGTGGCCTCTTTGAGACGTGGAAGCGCCTCCACTCGGGCTGCAGCTGGAGGCACAGCTGTTCCAGGGGAGCACAAAGCCCAGCTCCGGTTTAGAAACCCACTCTGCTCTCAGGGGCCTGATCCTGCCACGTGTCCCTGGACCCACCCTCTCCAGCACCTTGCTTCTTTCTGTGGATGCTCCATTGTTCCCCGGAGAGCAATGGAGGCACTTCTCCCTTTTCATTGTGTCTCTAAGAGTCTCCTTGATTTGACCTTAGCAGAGACTGTGCAGGCTCATGTACANGTGATTCCCATTGAGTATATTTAGGTGACTGGTGCCCCCATTAATCTCCATCCTGACCCGTTGTAATATTCATTCCTACTAAAAGCAGACTTGCACAACCCCATCTGAAAGGGCTCATTCCTACTATCTATGATCTGATAAACTATGCCTTCTTTCGGACATTACAAGCTTTACAGGTGAAAGCAAAGACCCTGTGAGACTATGCCTCGGACCATTTTGACTTTTATACCCTACTGTTCCTGGNTTTTACACAAAATCCAGACTCAAGAGAAAACAGCAATCTCTTGCAGGTAGATTTTTATTGTTTTTGTTATACATTAATAACTAACTGTTTAGCAACTGTGGTATGTCCTGCTCTGCCTGAAAGCAACTATGGAGCCTTCTGAAATCACTTTTCACTTGGCTGTCATACTTCTACTCACAAGGTACTAATTACTAATAATGTTGTGGAGTTTTAGAGAATGACCATAATAGATGGCTTAAATTCCAAAACGAACAGACAACAGCTCAGGGACAGTGTGCAAAATAAGGGATTAGAAGTTTTGAGGCTTCCAATTCTTCGACCCTGCATTGGNGCCTACTGGTAATACAATACACTGGCTTGTTATGGTCTATATTTGATAATTTTCTGTACCAATTAAATCCAAATCCAAGGTACTGAANTCCGGAAGAGCTGCCTATTTCTCCTTTCACATGTTTTAGAGAGTTGTAAGCACCTTAATGTCTTTTCTGCAATTTACTCATGTTTTTCCAGCTACGATAAGTGCTTGAAAATTATACCATGGAGAAAAGTCAGATTAAAATTTCAATTTAGAAGATGTTATTTCTCAATAAGAGGAATTTTTAAAAGAAAATATATCAAAAACAAGAAAGGAAATAATATATTGGACTTCATTAGCTCAATTGGCTCTCAATGTCTGCATATAAAACATACAAAGGCAAGAAAGACAGTCATACCAAGAAGAAGCAAATAACACAGTTATTGAAAAACTTGTGCTGAGAATACTAATGAACCTAATAGTGGTAAGACAGTCAAATTAAACATGGACTTGGAATCTAAATATATACATATGCATAGAAGATATTCAAATTCATAAGTCCACACAAACATTCTCTCTGTTAAGTAATAAAAAAAGATTAATAGAGCTGCAATGAGAAATGTTCACACACTTATCAAAATAAATTTTTAAGCAAGTAATAGTAAGTACTGTTGAAGACAGGGAGGCTCTAGGATTCTTGACAGGCCCTGCCATTGGGGATATACTTTGGAAAACACTTGGGTAGTTGTTTAAAAAGTTAACCACAAATTTATCATCTCTCACAAAATCTTCTAGACATTCACTCCTGAGTAANAAAATTTATGTTCACATGAAGACTTGTGTACAAATGTCCATAACTCCACCACTTGTAGTGTCCTAAATTCCATGAAGTATCCTGATGCTAAGTGATGGATGGACAAAAAAATCTGATATATCCGTACAGTAGAGAAAGAGGCAACAAAAATGCATATGATATAATGATTAAACTCAATAGTACACAAATTAGAAATTCATTAAAAATACAAACAGGACANCACATAAAATGGTAGAAGTCTAACTGAAACGTGCATAAACATAAACATGATATNCCTGACGAAAGACATCAGGGAAAAGGAAAAATAAAGCNTGGCTCCACTTGTTATGAAAATTACAGTAGAAATAGGNTCATGGTTGTCTAGATCTGGGGGTGGGGGAGTGGAGCTTCACAGCAAAGAACAAATTTTCGAGACAAATNGCCATGTTCAAATACTGGAGTATAGCAATGGATGCACAATTCTAGAAGTTTACTGAGTCACTGAATTATTTAATTTTGACAGACTATTAACTTTATCATTAAGTAATAGTATAAATTTTAGAAAAATCTTAANTTTTTCTGTTTTTCTCACAGCATTCTCAAATAAATAGAGTTTAAATATGACAATCTAACATAGTTTGGGAAATTTTCACAATATGAAGAAATGATACATCTGTAGAGTTGATATACATAAATACTTTCAAATTAGAAATAAATATATAAGTAATGCAAATTTTTAAATAAGTGAAAATCTTGAACAGCATGTATACTATGGCACAATAAATTAAGGAAAATGAGCTGGACATCATCAGTCAATCACTAATGTAAAATAAAAGCATAATGGGACAATATCCTCAATTCAGTCTCACAATTCAGAAAATAAAACACAGAAAACACTAATCATTAACAAAAGATATTTGTTAGTGAAGAATACTGTTTCATGAATCCTAAATGGTCTTATAATAAAAGCCCAGAGCCAGATATCANGGTGAAAGCTGAAAGATCAGAGAAGCAGAGCAAGCCAAAGCCACCACCTCTTACCTCACCAACTCCTCAACCTGAAAGAGAGCAAGTTCCTGTCTCCTCCCACCTTATATTCCTTTCTCTGCCCGGCCATATCATTTCCTGTCTCAACCTTTCCAGTGCTGGGATTAAAGGTGTGTGATCCCAAGTGCTGGAATTAAAGGTGTGTGCCACCACTGACTGCCTCTATTTNTCTTTTAGACTGGANTAATCTCTTGTAGCCCAGTGTGGCCTAGAACTCACGGAAATCCAGACGATCTCTGCCTGTGCCTCCCGAGTGCTAGGATTAAAGGTGTGTGCCACCACTGTTTGACCTCTGTGGCTAGCTCTGTCCTCTAATCTTCAAGCAAGCTTTATTTCCTAGATTACAAACAATATNTCACCACAGAATACAGCCAAATAAGTTCTTATGTTGTGAGTAGAAGATATTGTAAAACATCACTTAGCAAAAATGTGTTAGAGTGCTAGAAAGGCCAATTATGTGCCTAACATAATTCATCAGTTGCATTTGCAACTGTTTCCCTAACGTAAATGCAGCCTGTGACTATTTGTTATTATTTACTGGACATGTATTTCTTCAAAACTATAAATGATTTCTGAAATTCTATTTCTATTTTTCTAAGTCATTTCACAGGTTCAAATGATAAGCAGATGGCAGAGAAGATGCGTCTGTGCATCACACAGTGAGAGTCCACTTACACTAGGAGATAAAATGAAAGAAACATTAAGTTGGTATATTCTTTCTTACTGGTTTATACATGTGTTGAAAACATACATTGATTTTTATCTTTATGTCCTNTTATCTAAATTACTTCTGGTGTCTGAAAATAACCTGGTATAACCAACTTCAAAAGGGAATTTTAAAAGTGTCTATATATGTGTGTGCATATATATGTATATTTTAGCTTAAATAATACATAAGAATTCGTATATGTGTGTATATTCTCCCAAGGTTATCATACTAATTACAGGGAGATTTAAATGAAATGCACATCATGATTTACTAAAGTATTTACAAATAATTCTACTGGAGTCCAAATATTAATTTTCAAAACAATGTCTTAAAGTATATAAATATCATGCCAGGATATCTTGAATATCTTGAAATAAAATAATACATTTTAGACCTAGGATTCCATCCATTAGCTTTCACATTTTTCTCAACCAATACTTTTAGTTCTGTAACACATTTGTTAAGGCTATAAAGAACATGACATAATAAATTCATAAATAACTTTGAATGACATAAATGGAAGGAATGAATCACAGAGGCTAAATTGTTCATGGCAGTTTCGTTGGCATCACTTCCTGGCAAAAAAAAAGGCACCAAGAAAAGTGGAAATCTTTCCAAATGTTTTTCTAAGTAACAATGACAGGTTGTGTCAAGAGAAAAAGCCATTCGTTCTTTTAATCTATTTCCAAAGACCTTAACCAGAGATGAATAAGGTTCACTGAAAGCTACTTCCCTGGAGTGGGAGCAGAATATTCTAATGAATATGTCCATAATGCTCTAATAGTGGTCTTTCCATAGAGAGGGGACCAACCAATGATTCATTTTCTTGGTGCCACACTTATGTTTGACCAGCTCTATCTGGGGCGTAGAACAGGACTTAATGCTTGTAAGAAGAGCCTCAATGGTCTATATNTATCAATTTATTAAGGGTTTCTATGGGGAAAACAGACTCANTGATACAAAATGAAATGATGCCATTGCCTCTTCGTCTCCCAGAGAAAGATGGGGAAAGCTCCAGATCAGGTCGCCTAACCATGTGCCAGGAAACCTTGCGCATCCGAGAAGAGAGAGCTCGAGACCTCCACCCCCTTCCCTTTTAAGGAGGTCACATAGGGAGGCAAAAGAAGCACTGCCTCTATCAGGCCAGATAGCCCAAGGCCATGGCGGGAGCGAATTCCCACTACAAATGCTGATTTGGCATCCAACTTTTCAATACTCTTGGAGATTTGGTGGTTTTTAATTTCCAATTCAAGCTNGTCTTGTGAGCAAGGCAACCCAGGCCCAGAAAGGCAAACATGGNATGTACTCACTCATAAGTAGATATTAGCTGTTAAGTAAAGGATAGTCATGCTACATTCCACAGATCCATAGACGGTAGATAAAGAAGAGAGGTCTGGGGGGGACGCATGGAAAGGGAAAATAGAATAGATTTTGTGGGTGGACTGGGGATGAGTGGGGATGGGAACAGGAGGGGTCAGGTTGGGGAGGAGGCACGGAGGGAGAGAGCGTGCAGGAGAGAGGACTGAAATAGGCGGGCATTCAGGAGGCAATATGGGAACCTAGAGAAGTGGAAACTTCCTGGAACCTAGGAAACTGTCCCTAGTGAGGACTACTAGTAACGGAGGATATGGAGTCTGAAACATCCATCGTCTATAACCAGGCTAGGCTCCCAGTGTTGGGACTGGGAGGCCAACCTAGCCACAAAATCTATGACCTACAATCTGGCCTGCCTGCAAGATGCTCTGGGCAATGGTAGTTCAGAGCATGTGTGAGTGGCCAACCAATGACTGGTCCAACTTGAGGTCCATACCAGGAGAGGGAGCCCATGTCCCGCAGTGCCTGGAATGTCAGGAACTGGACAGAAGCTAGAAATCTCTGAGACCTAGGGTAGAACCAAAGACAGCTGACGGGGCAAAAAAGTCAATGAAATGATTCCTAAGGATATTCTGCTGTACTCATAGATAGGTGCCTACTCCAGTTGTCGTCCAAGAGGCTTCCTCCAGCAGCTGATGGATTTGGAGGAGAGAAGAGGTAGGGGGTGACTGGGAAGAGAGGAGGGAGGTGAGGCTGCAGTTGGTATGTATTCTACGAGAGAAGAATAAATAAGCAGATATAAAAATAAAAGAAACTGTCCTGTGACATGAAACACAATTTAAATAATATGAATTAAAAGCCATGGACCTTGGAGATTTTCATTCTGGGTCAAGACAAGATAGTTTCTTAAATACATTTTTAAAGAATAGTGAGATATATAGATAAGGNATGCTCTAATTATGACATGAACCACCAGTAAATCAATAGACTGGTTTCATATGTTGCATCTTAAGCAATTTGCTTCAAATCCAGGCTGTCTAATGAGCCAGTGCTCAGCTAACAGCACATCTATATATGGATGAGTGCCAGATTTTCCAGGCAACATCAGCTGTGAGTTTAATTTTTCAATCCATTTGTAATGATATGGAGTAATTTGGCAATGACAGTTCAGAATAATGAATGAAGACTTTGGCCTTTTATTCCAGTTGCCATTGAAGCTTTACTTCTGCCACAGATTAGCAGAGTTACATGGGATATATTACATATTGAATAGGCCTCTGATGACTGCTCTGAATGATTTTTAATATTGATGTAATGCAGTTCTATAGAGCTATCAATAATATTAGTAGCTAAATAGCAAGTGAATTCCTGCTTCTTTTCATTTCTTGTAAAGTGACCTTGATAAATTGCATATGATCTGTAAACTTTTGTGTTTTATATATATGTAAAAATGATGACCTTACAATCAAGGAGAGAGAGTATGTAAGAGTCAGAAAAATGCATGACCTACACTCTGAAAACTTAAGACTGTCATGAAATTCAGAGTCTGATGCTGATTTAAAAGATTTGTAATGCTATGCCATATGAGTATTAAGTATATACATTTCCTGAGCATCTTGCAGGGTGAGGAGGAGCTTTTGAAGGTTCTCAGGAATCACTGTTATCTCTACTTTACCACAACTTTGCCTTTCACCTCATTTCTCTCTTGAGTATCATAAACACAGATGCAGGNACTACTCAGATTCCAGTTTCAATTCCAGGGTCTCAAGACAAGGAGATGGCTCAGTGGGAAAAAGCACATATCACATAAGCCTGGTGACTGAGTTCAGCTTCTTAAAATTATATAGACAACTTGACACAGTAATGCAAGCATCTGTAATTGCAGTGTGCCTATGGGGGATGGGAGTATAAGAATCAGTCTGTAGAAGTNCAGGGGCATTTACCCGACCAACATGGTCATAAAGAGGCTGTCTCAAACAAGGTGGGAAGGCAAAGACAAACGGCCACTGATCTTCCTCTGACTTCTGCACACATATTCTGACATATGTTTCCAAACTCCCCTACACAACATACATTCACACAGCACACACAAAAGAACAAATCAGACACTCAAATAAATTTTACTATAAACAGAGAGGATGAGAAGGAAATAACAATATTGTTATGGATGGCTCTTCTTACAAATAAAAATGATTGCTTGGATATTAACATGACAACAAAATTCTGTACTGAACATGTTTTAAATTTATGTCAAAAGCCTCTTAATTCTTGATTTTATATGATACTTATAGTATGTTTGGCTGTACACATTTGCCTAAAATTGCAGGCAAATGTCTCCAAACAAGTCAAAATAAAACAAATAATACATGATAGTTCAATCTGAAAATATTGTCACTGAAGATAGTACATATTATGAACAACATCACACTTTAGGTATAACTTATTTTTGGAAATGAATTATTTTGTAANGTCATATAGCTTACATTAGCTTAACTAACATATTTATGTTTTTATATACTCTGAATGTTTACATATAACAGACATTTCAATCAATTTGCAAGTCTGTAGATTAGGCCTATATAATTTAGATTCTCTGTAGTCTCTTTCAACCCTTGTATCTAATATTAAATACTTTAGTATAATAAGCTAAAACATTGCTTTCATTGACATTGTACCACTANAGCTTCCATATAAAAAGGAAAAGCATATATTTTTATGTTACNTCATTTCAGAAATATTTGTTTATAATTATTTTGTTTAACATATTAAACTCTTTCAATTGTTGTTAATAACCAGTCATAATTTTCAAATATTTATAAGGTATATGTTGGTATATCCATATCCACAGTATCTAGGACTGTTAACATTATGAGAAGTTTTAAATTCTTTTTGTTTTTGAAGCTTTCAGCCTATTTTCTTCTGCCACTGCTTATGTCTTAGTTGCTGGATCCTCAAANCAGAATGAGACAGTGTGGTGAAGGAGACAGTAATCACAGATCTATTACTTCTGTATGCCATTCGGTCTTCCATGCTGACAGCAATGGTAAGCCTGCTTCTTCCTGTCTCTTATACACATCTAGATGTGTATAAGAGACAGGAATGAGACAGTGTGGTGAAGGAGACAGTAATCACAGATCTATTACTTCTGTATGCCATTCGGTCTTCCATGCTGACAGCAATGGTAAGCCTGCTTCTTCTCTATTTTCCCTCCAGTGGAAAACATTCTGGTTAGCATATGAATAGACACCAGCTCAAGCAAGAAGTGTGATTATAGTGTTAAGGCTCCTTGCTTCACGGAATTTCCTTTCTAAAGAAGTTGTGGAACTGTGATTTCTACTTTAAAGAAAACTCATAGGGTGGTAACTCTACCATTTGATAGTACCACAGGTTATATAACTTCGATAAAATGAACATATTATCTCGAATTCTGGTGACAAGCATCCAGAGGCTAAGGTGATGAGTACAATATTACTTCTGTCTCCACTGTGTTCTGAAACTTGACCTAAATAAATTAAGAGGAGAGGACTTGTTTTGGTTCATGATGTCAGAAGCATCATTTCATGGCTTCACATCACAGGAGGACCATGTGGCAGAGAAGCCTCTTCACACTGTGCAGTAAGAAAGCAATGAGACAGGACAGAACTGAGATCAGGTATAGTCTTCAAAGTTACAACTATAGTGACATACTGTATCTAACTGTTTTCAATCCCTAAGGCTTTCAAGACCACCCCCCACAACAGATTTACTATCTGCAGACCAGACAGTCAACATGTGACCATTAGGGACACTGATGGTCTTCTGAGGCATCTTTCTTGGGCTCGTGAATCATTGTTTTCTCTGCAATTTTCACATGGTTCTTTGTCCATATGTGTTTGTGCGCTGATCCTCTCTTTCATTTTTTTGTTATTTAAAAAGAAATTATTTATTTGACATACCAACCACAGATCCCCTTCTCATCTCTCTTTCTGGTCTCCCCACCATCGCCTTCCCTCCCTGACCCATCACCCATCCTCTCCTCCAAAAGGGTAAGTCCTCCCATGGTGGGACAGCAAAGCCTGGTACATTCAGTTGAGGCAGGACCAAGCCCCTCTCCCCTGAATCAAGGCTGAGCAAGGTGTCTGACCATAGGTAATGGGATCCAGAAAGCCAGCTCATGAACCAGGGATATATTCTGATCACACTGCCAGGGGCCCCTCAAACAGACCCAGCTATACATCTGTCTCCTATATGTAGAGGGTCTAGTCTGGTCCCATGCAGGTTCCACAGCTGTAGGTCTAAAGTTTATGAGTTCCTATGAGCTTGGTTCAGTTGTCTCTATAGATTTCCCTATTGTGATCTTGACCCTCCTTGCTCTTATAATCCCTCTTCCCTCTTCTATACTGGACTCCCAAAACTGAGATCTCCATGAGTAAACTGGGGATAGGGGCGTGGCAATCGAGGGAAGGGGATGGGGGATGAAAACATGAGAGAATGGGATGGTCAAGCTGGGGGAGGGAAGGAGTGGGAGAGCAATGAAAGAGGTATTCTGATAGAAGGAGACATTATGGGGTAAGGGAAAAACCTGGTGCTAGGGAAATTCCCAGGAATCCACAAGGATGAACCTAGATTAGACACTAGCTATAGTGGAGAAGGTGCCTGAACTGGCTTACCCCGGTACTCAGATTGGTGAATACACTAACTGTCATCATAGAGCCTTTATCCAGTAACTGATGGAAGTAGATGCAGAGATCCCTCTTATTTTTAATCTTAAAAGACATTTACTCATTTGTCTATTTATTTACTTTGTGGGTGTTTGTATGTTTGTGTTTGGGCAAGGAGCTCATTCCATGGCNTACTTGTAGAAGTCAGAGAAAACTTGTAGGAGTCAGTCCTTTCCTTATACTATATGAGTCCTGGGTTTAGAGGTCGCCTAGAATGGTAGCAAGTGCCTTTGCCCATTGAGCTATCTTGCTAGCTTAAAAAATTACTTCTTCATGTAAGGACAGCTAACATATTGGACCTGGACTGAGACCTACTTGAAAGGCCTTAACCATCACTTTAGAGATTATCTCCAAGTATAATCACATTGTGAAACAGAAAGGATTAAGGATAGGAGATATAGATTGAAAGGGCTACAAAATCAGTCCATATTTTTTATCAATGTTTTTTAAATTTGATTTCACTGAAAATTATGTTTGAACACATAAAAATTACAAGTATATTATATGTACTACAAAGCTTTATGACTAGAGAAAAATAGTCAAAAGTTTAAAAAAGCCCTTTTGACCTTTAACATGAGATGCATTTCTTCACTCCAGACTTTGGGAATTATTTAAAATCTTTATTCCTTTAGTAAAATGACAATCATTAAATAATTAAATCTCAAGTTTAAGGTATGTTCTCATGAGAA
>LZPO01068018.1:4110-15816 GCA_001675575.1 Neotoma lepida
CCTCTTCTCTTATTCCTCTGTGACAGCACTCCTTTAGGAATTTTCACCTCTTCTCTTATTCCTCTGTGACAGCACTCCTTTAGGAATTTTCACCTGTTCTAGCCTAGTTGCCAGGAATTAGTGGAATTTATGTTTGTTTTGAAATGGTCTTATTTTCCACCAATTTTAATAGAAATATTGATGACTGTAGCACTTTTGGATGTCCATTACTTATTTTCAATGTATGAAATACATTCATTTCATGCTTCCTTGGATTTGCAAATTGCTTATAGGTCTGATGTTATTCTGATGGCTCTGTCTCTTGTACCAGTTGAAGGTTTTTCCTGGTTTGTGGCTCTTCTGTTTCAACTTTAAAAAATTCGTGTGAATCTTCTGGTAGCTTGTCTTCACTTAGGTTTATTTTAAGGGTAAAAGTTGACTGCAGCACCAACTGTTACAGTTTGATGGATGTTCCAGTGTTCATTGCAGGAAAGGACACTGCATTCACTATGCTCTTGACTACAGGGAATTAAGAGAGCGGTGCAGGACCCTTATAGGGAAAATGTAATGTATTTAAGTGAAGACAACAGTGAGTGTGCTAATGAATTAGAGTAAATAGAGTAAGAGTGAGTAAAAGGCAATGGGTTTCATAAATGAAAAGCAGAGAGAAAATGTTCTACATCATGTTTTGAGAGAAGAAGGAAAAACAAATTTTTCCTAAGATACAAGTTACAACACATACATTCTGAGGGTACAGAAGGTAATCAAGTTACAAAAAATTTCAAAGAAATGTATCTATTATCTTTTATATCTGTATATGTGGATACAACATTTTAAAATGAAATAACAAATTAGAGATTTAAAAAGATATAAGCACAAATGAACAATGAAACAAAATAAAACCAAGGTTTCTGGTAGGAGTAGAGCCCTTCCTCAGTATTTTGCTTAGTCTGTCCATCAGGATCCTACTGTAGCAAGTTCCATTTCAAACTTTCTGGGACCCATGTAGCTCCCCCTGCTATGACTTGGGTAGAGGATGTTGAAGATCTCTTAGCTCTGGACATCTTTACTACACTGGATTTCTTTACCATACTTCTGCTTCTAATTCCACTGTCTCTGTAGCTTGGAATCATTGCTCCAATCCGACCCACTCTAGGTTCCACATACTGTTGAGGGGTTCTAGGAACTCCCTAAACAGACTTGAGTTGCTTGCTGCATCTGTGGCTAGGAGTCCATTGCTCTTAAGGAAATGTCACACCAGTTTCTAAGACTGGCCAGCATTTTCCCGGGGCTCCAACACATTTCGTGCTGAGGGCTAGTTTCTGAGGCAAGGGTAAGGTTTGCTACAGTCCTTCTACCTCCAGTGTGTCTCTCTTCTCATTCCAGACTCTCCAGGGCACAGCTCTGCCAAGGGGGGCTGGGCTAGAGGCTCTGCTTTGCTGCTGCCACCACACAAAAGGAGTTATTTTTCCCAATATTGGTATCAGCTTGAGTCCCTTAACAATTATAGGAGACTGTATGGCCAAAACCCTTCTTTTGGTCACTGAGGATNGCAGATGCACTGGCTGGTTTTGTGGGTCAACTTGACACAAGCTAGAGTCAGCAGAGAGGAAGGANCCTCATTGAGGAAATGTCTCCATGAGATCCAGNTNTAAGGCATTTTCTCANTTAGTGATCAATGGGGGAGGGCCCAGCTCACTGTGGGTGGTGCAAACTCTTGGCTGGTGGTCTTGAGTTCTATAAGAAAGCAGGCTGAGCAAGCCAGGGGAAGCAATCCAGTAAGCAGCAGCCCTCCATGGCCTCTGCATCAGCTCCTGCCTCCAGGATCCTGCCCTGTTTGAGATCCTGTTCTGACATCATTCACTGATGAATAGCAGCAATGCAGAAGTGTAAGCCAAATAAACCCTTTCCTCCCCAACTTGCTTTTTGTTCATGGTGTTTCACCACAGCAATGGAAACCCTAACTAAGACAGTAGAGTACCAATTCTGTGACCTTCTTACCAAATAAATAAGAATAATAAATACATCCCAAACCCAAATTTGACAAACATCAGAAAAAAAAAAATTGGGGGTATTCTACAAATGATTGGCTTGCACCCTTCTAAAATTCCCAAGCAATGATAAGGAAAATGAGAGGAAGCTAGTGAGACATCTGGTGATTAATGAGGGATCCTGGATTCAGTCATGCAGCAAGAAATGGACATTAATAGAAAGCTGATTTTAAAAAGTGGTGGTCTATGGCATGTACGTTCCTTGAGGTATTATAAAAAATGTTTCAATTCTGGTTTCTACTATTTTACTGTGATTACAGAAAATATTAGATTTAGAAAGTCTTATATGAGAACTCTAAAACAGTTAAACTTTGCTGGATATCTATGGACTTCAAAATCAAAGTAGTTTTAAAAGGAAGTAGTTAACCTTTAGGACAGCCATAAATGCTTCTAGGACATTGAAAAACATGCAAAGAATAAGTTCCAAGCATAGAACATTTTTGTTCATGTTATGTTTATAGTAATTTTTGAAATTAAGACATAATTATATAATTTTTCCCCATCCCCTCCTCTCTGAAAACCTCTCTGATGAATCATCCCTCTCTCTCTCTCTCTCTCTCTCTCTCTCTCTCTCTCTCTCTCTCTGTCACACACACACACACACACACATTTTTGAGATCTATAAACACAATCTGCCTCATCTCTATAATGTTACTTGGATGTATATGATTTCAGGATTGACCACTTAGTATTGGATAACCAACTGGGCAGTTCTTGCAAAGGGAAGATTATTTATTCCAATCTCAGCATTCCTTAGCTGCCTGTAATGCTTTGTTTAGGGTTCAGGCCCCATTAGGATTTCCCCTTTTATATTAGCTATTGGTGTCGTAATTCCTTAGGTCTTGTTTAGGCAGCCAATTTTTTAAGACTTTCTTGGTTCCCTGTCATTTCTAGTAGCCTCAATCTCACATCAGACTTCCTGGTTTTCTGACTCTTAAATCTTTTTACCCCTCTCCACCTTTTTTATCATGTTCCTTGAACTTGAGCTGCAGGAGTCATGTTGCAGATGTATCAGCTGGGGCTGGGTACCACAGAATCTTTTGTTCTCTGGGCTTTGATTGGTTGTAGTTTTTTGTAATGATCTCCATCTGTTGCAATGAAAGTTTCTTTGATGAAGGATGAAACCTGCATTTATCTGTGGTATAAAGATAAATATTTAAAATGCAGCTAAGAATTAGGCTGGTGTAGTAAAGTGGCAGTAGTAGGGTCTGCTCTAAGATCCATGGCCTCACTACTCTCAGGTAGTTGGGTAGGTGTCCAGCAAAGCTATGCATGCCACCATTGAACCCTTAGATTTATAATGCAATGCAATGCTTGTCATAGTCCATGTCATTAAATTGAGTTCTTCTAACTGGCACAGAACTTTTACCTGTTTTATTATTTCTTGCAAACATAAGAGCGCTATAGAAATGGCTTCAGAAGTCAACATGCCCAGCCCCGTGTGCCTCATCAAGAACTCTGATCAGCAGTTGGTGGCCAACCAAGAAGCACTGGAGATCCTGTCTNCTATCAAGCAGCCTGTGGTGGTGGTGGCAATAGTGGGCTTCTACCGCACAGGAAAATCCTACCTGATGAACAAGCTGGCTGGAAAGCAGAAGGGTGAGTGCCACCAGCAAAACTCCTCTGAATCCCCCCTGCCCACTCTGACTGTCAGTATCCAGCAAGTAGAGGGGAGGAGGAAAATCAGAGACATGGATGATGTGGTATTGTTTGTATTCGTCAATGGACTTGCTCTTCTCTGAATTAGTCTTCTCATTGGTTCCTCCCACACTCCCATTACTTCCTCATTTAAAGGTATAAGTCTGTTTTAATAGAAGAAATAATACATTCATAGGGAAAGTCAACTTATTTTATGATGAATTATAAATTATTTATTAGAATGTTCATCTAGGAGGAGCAAGTGTCTACTGATGTCTAAGGTAGAAATGAATGATTAGCATTGGATGTTCTGCCCTCCCTTTCTCTAGGCTTGTATTTCAAAGCAATATTTGTAACTGGTTGGGCTCCTGTAAATATGTTAATTCCAATGAGCTTTCATGAAGCTTGTGATGTTTTTCTCCCAATTTCATCCCCACTCTGCAGGCTTCTCTCTGGGCTCCACGGTGCAGTCTCACACCAAGGGGATATGGATGTGGTGTCTACCTCATCCCCAGAAACCAGGATACACCCTAGTTTTGCTTGATACAGAGGGCCTAGAAGATATACAGAAGGTACAACATAATTTTTCAAATCCTACTCATAGTACATCAGTGGTCCTCCTTGTACTCTTCAGTCCCAATCATTGGTTTATGCTCTCGGTGAATCAAATTAGTGTATTATTCTTCAACTCACCTGACATAGGAAGCAAGAGTAGACACTAAAGTCAACTGGTTAGTAGCCAGTCAGCCATCATAATAATAACTGACAATATTTTTACCATTTTTCTCTTACAACATCACACAATGCTTTGGTGAGACTCTTAATGGTGTCTATAAATGTGACTATACATTTTCTGAAAATGCTTGATTCTTAAGTGTGGGCCTGTGGAAATGCTAAGAATTGTAACTTCTACACAGCACTATTAGTAAGAGAAAAACAAGATTTAGGTACTGCTCTATTTCTGTGAACAGATAACATGACCAGGGCAACTATTCTATTTTTAAAAAGGCATTTACGTATGGGCTTGCTTACAGTTTCAGGGGATTAGGCCATTATCATCATGGCAGAGAGCATGGAAGCAGTAATGGCAGGCATGGTGCTGGAAGAGTTGCTGAGAGGTACATCCTGATCCATACGTAGCAGGGGTAGAGAGACAGAGACAGAGACTAGTCATGCTATGGTTTGTTGAAACCTCAAATCCAACCCCCAGTGGTACAAAAAGGCCACATCTCCTAATCCTCCTAATTCTTTCATACTTTTCCATTTTATCAAGGGTGACTAAGCATTTAAACATATGAACCTATGCAGGCCATTCTCTTGCAATGACCACAATTTATAATAACATTTTTTATGGAGGATCACGTTACTACTCTTCTCCGTATGAGACACACAAAATTTTAATAAAGGACTTTATTTTCACTAGTGCTAAAATCTCCCTGTGGTGGTTTGAAAGAAAATGCTCCCCACAAAATGAAGTGACACTATTAGGAGATGTGGCTTTTTGATTAGGTGTGTCCTTGTTGGAGGAATTGTGTCACTGTGGAGCCAGGCTTTAAGGTCTCATATATGCTCAAGCCATGCCCAGTGTCAGAGACCACTTCCTGTTACTGGAATAAGACGTAGAACTCTCAGCTTCCTCTCAAGCACCATGTCTGCCTGCATGCTGTCATGCCCCACCAAGATGATAATGAACTGAACCTCTAAACTGTAAGCCACCCAGTTAAGTCCTTTCCTTATAAGAGTTGTCATGGTCATGGTGTCTCTTCAAGCAATAGAAATGCTAAGACTGCCTTACCATAACATGTTCTGTGAGTGAAACCCAGCATATCAGTTTAGATTTTAGCAACTGAAACATTATGAACTTTAAGTGTGAATGTCCTTCATGTTCTCATATATATGGGTGTTCATTGTCTTATTTAAATTATAGAGCATGAATTGAACATTCACAAAATCATTGTACAGATAGAGAATTATTATATAAATGACTTACCATGATACCATAGCTAATGGGAGACAGACAAAGGCTCATAATTGACTACTTGAGAGGATGGACAGTTTCTTAGTCACTCTTCTTCACTCACTGACCTGTAGGGAGACAACCAGAATGACTGCTGGATCTTTGCCTTGTCAGTCCTCCTCAGCAGCACCTTCATCTACAACAGCATGGGAACCATCAACCAGCAGGCCATGGACCAACTGCAGTATCCTTTTGGTGTGGTTTATAACAATACTAAACCTAGGAAGAATAGCTTCATTATTTCAGCAGGTAGATGAGCAGGTAAGGACTGAGGGATGTAGACAATCCTTTTCTCCTTACCATCTGAGTTGACCTCAGTCTGCACCACAAGTTCAAGCTTTTCTTGCCCATGTGGCTTTAAACACAGCCACACACTGCTCAGAAAATCCATATCTGGATTAATATCCTGCTATGGACCATGGAAATATACAGCAGATGACAACTGATATTCATAAGGTCAACCCACCAGATGAATGATTCTCTGATGGAGGAACCTCATTTCAAGCAAGGCTTATGAGGCCGCAGACTCTGAATACTGTTTTTGTCTGTAATTTTCTCATATGGTACAACAATTCTTCCTCAAACAGTTATGGAATCTTTCCCCACAGACTGGATTAGGAGGATGTTTTCTTCATGAATATATTGGGCACATTTATTTCTGTGGATTGACAGAAAGATTATTTCTTCTTATACTGTGTAATTTTGGTGAATAAAATATTCTTTTATAGCTAGGTCTTTGTTCTCCAAAATCTATGAGAGACTTAGAAGTCTGTTTTACATCATAGCTCAAGCTGACATAAGAAAACAATGGGATCTTCCCAACTTTAAGACAATTATATACAATTAAGCTGATTTAAAACCTTAGAGTAAATTCAAATTAAACTAGATTCCCCTGCAAATGGATAGTAAGAAAAACCTTCACAGAAAATGCATGGGGACAAAGTTTCCAGGTGTCTGAGTTGTTGAACCAAGGTTATAGGTACAAAGCAACTTTGGTGCCAGCTTCTCTCTTGCTAGAGTCTGGCTCATAACATAAGATCAATTATTAACTCCCTGCACAAATTCCTCAACAATTACCTCTCTGCACAAACTCCTAATCTTAGTTTTATACTATAAGACTCAAGGTTCAGCCAATTCAGTGTTTATGGTAGATCCTGAAATTTAATTGGGCAACAGAGAAACAATTAACCAAAGTCCAAAGAGAAACAGCTTTCATCCAGCGAAAGCACAGAAAAAGTTGTGCCAACTAGCCATGGCTACAGAGAATAATCTAACTTCACAGTCCTGAAAAAGAGTTACAAATTTCCTTCCTTGTGATCTGTGGTTGCACACAGGATAGAAGAATATAGCTAAAGATTTGGGGTGCTTTTAATGTCACTGTCTCCTGGAAAGTGCCTAGCACTTAGCACTATGTGCCCCTGTCTTTGCATTACAGCCTTCACATGACTCTGCTCCTTATCATTTACTCAAGAAATGTAATGTGACCCTCAAACGTTACCTTTTTTATTGCCCAAAGCTATCTGTTGGATGTACATAAGCTATGTAGAACAAAGAAAAGGGGATTCAACTTGAGAGAAATAGTGTGACCGTCAGTATGCATGGGAATCATATTCCATTCCAATAGATAGAAAAATATTATTCCTAAGTCCTGCTATTCTGTGGCATTATTTTTATAATCCTGGAGCAGTCTTGAAAGCTGGTCTTTTGGGCTTCATTAATATCCTATGTATGTTCAGATTCTCAACATCAGTTAAAACTTGTTTTCCTGAAAATCACCATTCCTGTAATCACCTCTAAGTATTATCATTTAATTATGCAGTTATGAGCTATAGGTAATATCTCCTGCAAATCTCTCAGGTGCTCTGAGGTGTTGTTTGTTTGTCTGTTTTGTTTGTTTGTTTGAGCTCACATTTTGCATGTTATGGAACTCTAGAAGAAACAGGCATGCGGCTTTCTCCTATTTATACTGTGGAGCAGTTTCTCATTCTTATGTCAATAATAGAAGAGCAGAGTATATGAAGCATGGGCTTTCAGAGCATGGCACCTTTATGTCCAGTCTTTTTACTCATCCATCCACTTAATACAACATTTTTGGCAAAAACCTCAAAACTCTACTTTCTAAAGACTAGAAACCGGAACACATTCAAGTACACATGGTATTCCTGTTTCCTCACCTTCTTCCACCATTTCCATTCTTAAGACCTCATCTATAACATTTTCACTGCTTGCTCCATATCATGACCTTAACATCAAATACTGAGCTCAATTAATTCCTTATCCAGTGGGCAATTGTATTATTTGATCTCTTAGCAGATGCCATAAACTNAGTTCTTCCTCCTTTCTGCATGACTTGGCTCTTAGATCTAGAGTTTCTAAGTTTTCTGGTATTCTACCTACTATACCAGGAAACTTTCTCTGTTTCTGTTCTCTTCTTTTTGTGGCTTCTTGAGTATAACTCATTAGTTACTGTGCCTCTGCTATCCTTGTTTTACTTTGTGTCTCTAGGTGCTGTCATGTAGCCTCAAAGCCTATGAAGCACCTGTGTGACAGTTGCCATCAGTTTTATAGTTATGATGACATTCAATCTCTTGCATTTAGCTGCCTTCATTTAGATATCTAAGAGACAATTCAAACCCAAAATTTACAGAATCTCTCCTTCCTTTATGTTTCTTATTATGCCAAATTTTCCGATTATTTGCCAAATTGCTCAGATTTAAAATATAGAAATCTCTTGATATAACTATCTTCTAGTACACTAGAAATCGTTATTCCCCAAATGTTCTCAATTCCATTAGCAAACCTATTTTCCTAAACTATCACATTCTTTACATATCTTCCACAAAAATTCTAGTCTAAGCTCTTCTTGTATCTTGTCTTGGTCATGTTAACTGCCAAATTATTCTTTGCTTATACTTTTGATTCCCAGGTACATTCCCAGCCAGTGTGAACTTCAGAAATGATGCTCTATCATATCTTCTCTACATAAAGTCTACCAGTGCCTTCCATTTGGTGCAAATCAAACTGAAGACTTGGATCTCTCTAACTTAAAGGTCCTGCATGTCTGTCTTTTGGGACTTCTGCCCCACCACACAGGCAATCATGANTTATACTCACCATATAATCATGCTTTCCTGTTGAAGGGTTTACAAGTGATTGGACTTCTGTGTGTAAAGTTCTTTCACTATACTTCCCATGGTAAGGTCTTTTGATTCATTGGATTCCTGATAACCTAGGATCTCAGAGAAAAGAAGTAGCCCTTTGAAGAACTCCATGTGAAAGCTTCTCATGCAGATGTGTACATTGATTCACTATAAATCTTGGGCTAGTTCATTTTTTATGTATCATAATTCATAGCAATATCTGATAATTTTTTGTATTTTATTCACTTATTTATTGTTTGTCTCTTTCAGTTAGACATAAACTCTGTGTATTGGCATTCTCTTGCTTATTTTAAAATTTTATTCCCAGGATGATGCTTGTTCTATAGAAGGCATTAAGTAGGTGTTTGTGACTGAGTGAATTTTGGAAATGAGTAAGCTAACAAATAAATATAATATAGTTTTCAGGGGTAATGGTGAAATCCACATCATAAAATGGCATTTTCCCTGTAGTTTTCTTAACTTAGCATGCCAGCTATGTGACAGAGCTGACTGACCTAATCAAATCAAAGTCGTCACCTGAGCAGAGTGACATAGATGACTCAGCTAACTTTGTAGGCTTCTTTCCAGTCTTTGTATGGACTCTGAGGGATTTCTGCCTGAAGCTGGAAGTTAATGGAGATCCTATCACTCCTGATGAGTACCTGGAGAGTTCACTGGCTCTGAGAAAAGGTGAATGGGCTCAAGGGAAGTTTGATATACAATGATATCAATAGCATAAAGGGTCACTTCTGCATTCTTGGTAAAGTTCTTGATCCTNTAATTGTGCTGTNCTCACTGCTGTTATGNNAAATGAAAACACAGCTTTGCTCAATTGGAACTGCACCATCCACAGCTTCTTAGACAAAGGGTGTTTTCTTTCCCATTCCTTTAACTTTTGTATTGCTCATTTCACATTGTGATTTCCCCCCTTGCTTTGGGAAAGTTATAATATTGGATGGGTTGTGTATTTTAAATAATTTATTTGAAATTTACTGCATNTAATTTATNCTTCTCATAGGAACTAATGAGAAAACTAAAAGCTTTAATGAGCCTCGGCTATGCATCAGGAAGTTCTTCCCAAAGAGNAAGTGCTTCGTCTTCGATAGGCCTGCTCCAACAAAGCAACTTTCTGAACTAGAGACAGTTCAGGAGGAAGAGCTGAGTCCAGACTTTGTAGAACAAGTTGCAAAATTCACCTCATACATCTTCAGCTCTTCTGATGTCAAAACTCTGTCTGGTGGCATCAAAGTCAATGGACCACGTAAGTCATCCCACTACTTCCCACTTGGGCTTCTTTTCTGCTCATTGTAGGATACTGAGGGAGCCACTTCCAACCAGACCAAATATAATTTGTTTATATTGTTGAAAATGTAGTGCATACATTACATGATGGAATTTACTTGGGAACTAAATCTATTTCTCACAATCTCATATTTGTAATAGCAAGGGAGGATCACTCTAATCTAATGAAGCCCTAGAAACAATTTCCCCTTGCTCATGGAACCCTACTAATGAAGAAGTTACATGAAAGTCACCAAAAAACATCATAAAGAACTAACACAATAGAGTAAGGCATAAGGCAGGACTTAACTTTTCAACTTCAGGAAAGAAGAGTTATGTGACTGAAAGAAGAGAATGAATGAGACTGTGTCTCATTGGAGAAGTATGGAACCATAGCCACGATGGAGTGGTGATGTCCTGATAGAACAGAAACAGGACTTCAGGAATTTACAGTTGGTTCCAAGCATTGTGGGAAGGTCTCTANTTTATACACATATAACTCTCAAGTATTTTGTGNNNAATNCTTTGCAGTTCTAAAAGNGAGAGATTGAGAAGGTGAACTCTGTGTTTAATGGAGTAGAAATGNAGTANAATTACATAGTCATTAGNTTAGGCTAAAATTATGGAANTAGAAGTTGTCAGAGTGAGATGGAAGATAATATATTTTGATGTCAAATCCAAAATTTTTCATTTTAGTGAAATATGACAATGTAGTAGGACTAAGAAGGACCTATAAATATGTCACCTGAGATTGAAGCACAACACTTCTTTCATGTTGTATTATTTCTTGAGATAGTAGTATCAGGATGAAGAATTGGTTTTGTCATTGGGTGAAATTGTTTGTTTTTTAATAATTCAATTTGGACTTTTCACTGATATTTATAATAAGGAACACACTGCAGTCATGCAGCTTCCTGGCCAGGAATGTAGGTCAGATAGTAGAATGGTTTACTAACATTCACAAAGGTCTTGGTTTGATTCCAGTACCATATGAAATAGTATGGCTGTGAAATCCTGTAATCTTAGTTTTGCAGGGGTAGAGACAGTAGTATCAGAAACAGAAATGCAAGGTCATCATTGGCTATTTATCAAGGCTAAGGGAGTCTGAAAAACTTCAGACTATTTCAATAAACAACAAAAAATACATGAATATACACACAGACACACAGAGACACAAACAAACATACACACATACACTCACACACACACATCCTACATATAAATGGAGAGTTTAAAAAAAAAAGAAAATCCATGATTCATCCTAACTATAGAAAAAAAAAGAGCAGAATGGACTCATAGAGAACTCTTGCACAGGGAGGACCTAAAGCTGCTCTAATTTGCCTTCAATCTGGTTCCTGGGATGTGGTGCTTTCAGGCCTACATACAGCAAAGATGTGGGGAACCTAGATGTCTTGGTTATTCTATAGCTTTTGTGAAAAGAAAATCTTGAGAGACCTATTTACATAGTGTAGAAACATGACTAGTAGCANGCATTACTAAAAAGAGAGAAAGAAAGGAAAGAAGGAAGAAAGAAAGAGCAACAAAAACACCCAATAACAAAAAAGAGGATGAGGAGTAGAGGGAGAAAGTTTTCTCTTTC
>LZPO01068024.1:0-10733 GCA_001675575.1 Neotoma lepida
ACTAATCACAGTACATGGATCATTCACAGATAGATCCACCTTGGGATGCAGGAAGTGTTAGAGCGCCAAGCACATAGGCTCTCATTACCAGACCAGTAAGATTTGCCATCCTGCTCCAAATCTTTCCTTGGTCCCCACACAGCTTAGGAACAGGGCATCCCCCCACCTTCATGGCCACTTTCTATGCAATGATAGGACCTGGGAGAGCCCACACCTGGCCATCTGTCAAATTAATTAACTACCCTTGATTTTATTATTTCATCCTAATTATGAAAAATTACAATAGTAAATTTTCATCTCTACCTCAAAATCCCTCTTGGTCATTATGAGATAACCTCCTAGATCTAGTGTGGTATAGATTTATATTCCCAAAACTCAGAGGGCTGAAGTAGAACAATTGCTGGGAGCTTGAGACCAGCCTGCGCTACACAGTGAGTGTGATTCAAGACTGAGAAAAAAAGGAAAGAAGAGGGGATGACATTTCACTGAGAGTGCCCTAATGTTCTGTGTGCTCTGGCTTCTGCTTCAGCCCATGCTATGACCCCTTGGAAGTCAGAGCCCTCATTTCTACACATAACAGGTCTCAGTATGTTTGCACACACGTCTCAAGGTTGGTGGGAAATCCAGCTTTACAATTTTTACAACTAGAAATGGGCTGGGATCTGGTCATAACCTCTGAATGTCTATATTTTGACTAAAATATTTATTCTTAGTTGATTCNTTCAGGGGTTTCCTAAAAAATAGTTTTCAAACTTCTACCTCTCCTCCCAAAAGCAGTCCAGTCCTTTCAGTTTTATTTTAATATCTTTTTACACACCAGTCTGCTCCCTAGAGTTCCTCTTTTACACACCAGTCTGTTCCCTATAGTGTCCCTTTTTTACACACCAGTCTGTTCCTTAGTGTCCCTTTGTTACATACCAGTCTGTTCCCTAGAGTCCCTTTGTTACACACTAGTCTGTTCCCTAGAGTGCCCTTTTGTTACACACCAGTCTGTTCCTTAGTGTCCCTTTGTTACACACCAGTCTGTTCCCTAGAGTCCCTTTGTTACACACCAGTCTGTTCCCTAGAGTGTCCCTTTAATTTTCTCTTCTGTGTTGGTGAGATGCTGGAGAGATAAGATGCTGGAAGATTTTTGAGTAAGACACTAAATGACTATACTGTGATCACCATAGTTCTGGGAAATCAGAGGAGCATGAAAATTGTCTTAATTTCAGCATTTTCATCTACTCCTTATAAGAAACGCATATTAACTTACTCCCTCATCATTAGGCCAAGCTCCTAACATCAGTGATCACATAATATAAAAAAACAAACAAAAATCACTTTTTAAAAAATAAAAATAACAGAGACTAAGTTTTTGCCTAATGGTTGATTTCATTCTCCTCAACTTACTCTTTTCCTAGATGCTACACTCCTAAGAGAGGCACATCACAAGGACCCTGTGGTTCTTATATAAAGGAAGAGACTAAAAGCTGTAAAAGCTGTAATTACAAGTACAATAACGATTGGATGCATTCTCTCTTTGGTGTGTTCTGAATTTATCAGTCTTACCTAATGAGTCTCGTCTACTGAGGGTGCAAAGAAAAAGGATGACATCTCATTTGTGTTTACAAAGCAATCAAAATTATCTTAATGAAAACTCCCCCTTTGTATTATTTTGAAAGCATCTGGGTACACCAGATTCATTAGATGGTTTTCTCCTTTATATTCCCTTCTATGGAGAAAGGCATTCTCTTCTCCCATAATTAGTCCCTTACATGTCTTTTATGTATCACTTATGAAAATATAAAAAAGACATATTGGAAATTGAACTACTTAGGTATACAAGGCTATTATGTTCAATAAATCTGTATTTTAGTAAGCTAAAAAAAAAAAACAGGGATTACACAAAAGACCTGGAGTTACCGTTTTACCAACATCTGAAGCCCACTCAATAATGTAATTTTGTTATTGCTTTCCAGAAGGCCAAGCATCTAAAGATGGATAATAATCAAATAGCCAAGGGGTGGGGGGAGAAGGATGTTTTATGAGCTTTGCAGTAGGGACCTACACTGACTTAACTGAGTCTCAGAATAATCTTATAAGGTGATGCACACTGACAGCTTTCCTAGTAGCCCACAGGTCATCAGAGCCCTTCTCTGACATCATTTGGCCCTCCGAGGTTGACCTGCATGGACTTCAGCCTTGTGCTCCGCTGGCCTCCACTTTAAGTAGGGTTTGGTCAGGTAGATTTTGGCAGGACTGCTTCCTGTCTCAGCCACCTGGACCTGAGGATGTGTGACAAACTGCTACACCTTTGCAAATAATCTAATTGTGGGTAATAAAAGGACTATGTTCTTTGTGAGCCATCTGTTTGCTGTTGAGACTCTAACTGCTGCAGGTAGGCATATTGTTCTCATTTTGCTGACAAAGCTTTGAGAGGTTATGCAACTTGCTGATTATTCTTCCTAATTTCTGTTGAGTTGGAATTCAAATGACCTGATAAAAACAGGAATTCCAGCTGCCATACCCACTGCTGTGAAACCTATAGCCAGTAAGTAAATGCCATAAGAACATTACAGTTTCCATAGAATCTGTCACAGTGAACAAGCTGGCCACATGCTCACAGATTAACACAAAACACAAAGGGTTCTGTGGACCTATAATAGATTGTGGCAATTTTAATGCCATCACTTTGACATGCTTATGAAATAACCCAGATCCCTTTTTCACCTTGTTTTTAGAAACTTCATAAACTACAAAGCCAATAGCTCAGTTCTTTTCTGCAATCCTTTCTGTGCTAAGGTCAGGGAAGAGGTGTAGCCAGACAGGAAGTGGGGCTACAGAGGCAAAGACGGAATGGAGAGTCAGACTGCCTTCCTGCATCTGTTGATTTGGAATGAAAACAGCGTTTTTCTACTTGTGTGCCAACACATATGCAGATCAACATTCAGTACCTTGCCAGTCCAAATTTTGTGAAACGTACATCAATTTTTATAGAATATTTTCATATTGCCTTCTCTGTTCCCAGTTCTAAAGTCTTTGATCATAAAGTAAATATAGATGGTTAGAAATTGTGTTTTTCTTTAGTTCTTCCAAATTAACAGGGTGTAACCATCAATTTCCTAACAAGCTTATTGAAATGGAACAATCATTAGACTTATGAGAATTTCAATTACTTGTTTATTATATTTGGCAGCTAAAGTGAACAAATACTGAAGTCACTGTTTAATTTGTAGAAAAATTAGTAATGCACAAATTTGATCATTTAGACTTACACAAAAAAGAATCGTGTACAGACATGATCCGTGTTTGGGACAACCCATATCTCTCCATGTTTGTGCAGGTCAGGTGACGTGATCACTGTAAGTGGAGATAAAATTAAAGAGCTATTTAATTCTCAAGGAACAGAAATCCATTTTAAGTAATTACCTTCTTTCTGAAATCTAAAAGCAAAAATAGCTGTCCAAATGAACATATAATGAACGCAAAACCATACTAGTTATCGATAAATGTAAATAAAATAAACGAAAGGCCACTTCACAACTAAAGAAAATCATTTGACTATTATCAGAAACACACAGGTCCTAACATAATGCCAACAGCAACTTATTGTCACATGTAACATTAAGTTGTTGAAAACTTGAGACAGACACTAGTGGCTGCTGACAGCTGCAATACAAAGAAAAGGTGACTTGTAGCCAGTCAGATTTTAGAACAAGAATGAAGAATATGATCTCGAAAACCACCTCTCAATCTGTCTATACTGAGTTCAGAACGGAACTCCTTCACCAGAGGAAGGGAAAGGGCTATTGTGTTATCTTAGCAGTGCTTGGCTCATTCAAGGTTTTTATTATCGCACACAGTCCAGCCCCAATTTAAAGAGGAAACAGCGCAGTAATCAGCAAGAATTACACTCTCTGAAAGTTGAGTTACATTCAGGAAATCTACCAGAAATATTATAGCGCCATTTGAACCCACGCCCATTCTGTACTCTGGTTTTAACCTCTGCAATCTCAACTGGGCTCACTTTCCACAGTGCCCACTGAGATGGTCTTAAGGAACAATACTTCACTAGTCCACCACAAGCACTCTGTATATCCACTTCAGTTCAGAAATGAAAAGCTTGGGTGTAAGGCTCAGGCACTCACCTTCACATAAGGCTATGCACTTCAAGTTACGGCTTTGCAGGAACTGGGATTGCTGCCCCTTTTTCTGAGACTAAATCATAAAACAATTTAAAAATTACAGTAAAAATGGGGTACTCTAGTAGACATCAACAAGTGTTCATCATTAAAACGCAAGAGTAACTAATTAAGACAGTTTTGGGGACTATCTACCAATATCTATGTGTTCTTTTAATAGCCAGCTATTTTTGTTGCATCCTTTAGTTTATATAAAATAATCATTATCAAATTACTTATAAAGCCAGTGAGTCAAAACAAGGGTAAAACAGCTCAGTGGTCTCAGAACATACAACTAGAATTCAAAGGTTAACTGATGAGGCTGGCAAGTTTCCATCAAGGCAAACAGAATGAAACTTGCATGATCTTTTCAAATATTAAAACCAACCACTCCAGATTATGCAACCATCAAAGCCAACCCACACTTAAAGCAACATTTACTAAGTCACAGAAATTTCAAAGGCACCTCATGTAGAAGCTGGGTTTCCATTCAGATATTTCATGAGCTAATCATTATTTATCAGATGGGTTTTAGGTTGCCCAGCATATTCTCATTTTCTCTATAAGAGCCTGAGATTTGGCCTCACTCTTCTGTCTGGAATGTTCTTTCTCTCAGAGTCACGTGGTTCATGTCCTCTCCATCTCTAATACTATACTCAAAGGTTATCTGCTCAGAGTATTTTCTCCTGACCACATCATTCACTCCTGTATTAGCTCACACACTAAAACATTATTAAACATCTCTTCCTGTGGGGTATTTTTCTTTGTCACTTAGTATTCTGTTGCTCTAAGCATGTTGGTAGTGTTTATGTACTCCCAGTAGAATGTAATGTTAAAGAGGACAGGAATAGTAATCTGGTTTTACTCCCTGGAATGTAGGATAGACTCTGGTAATACAATGGGAGACCAGGATGTGTGTGTGTGTGTGTGTGTGTGTGTGTGTGTGTGTGTGTGTGTGTGTGTGCGTGTGCCTACACATACTCATGAATTACATTAATTATTACCCACAAACTATGTAGTCTTCACATTTAGAGTGAGTTGGAATCTTTATGAGAAATGACCACTTAAAGTAATTCTTTTGGCTTAATAATTCTGAGTATTTATCGACATCCTGCAGTCTAATGAGGCTTCAATTCACTAATCATATGCAGTCTTGTGAGAGGCCACAGCACCTGTGATGCATTGCTGCTTTTACTACTTGAAGCTGGTTCGTCCTTGGTTGACACCTTCTGCTTCTTGTTCATCCCTGAAAGAACACCAGCACAATAAGAACTCAGTGATACAGCTGATTGAAGCAAATGAAAAGTACAATCCATCTATGTCAAAAGTGGTACTGTAGGCAGAAGTATGATCATATCAAGCCAGAGACGGTTATAACAGGCTCACAAGGGAACAGCTGCTTGTNTCCCAGACCCTGGAGTGGATGGTCTGCAAGTCTGGGAAATCCCAGGAGAATCGGGGAGTAGGAATCTCTTGTTTGTTCTTGGCATTGGAAACGGGGATAGAAAATTCTTTGGTATACACTGAAATTAGAAAATTCTTAAAAGTTGGTATAAAAACGTTTAGTTAATTAGAATTAATTTTCACCCTTATTGTCTCCTGGGTACAAGACAGGATAAGAGTGGTAAATGCAGACAGGAACAAAGAGATTTTGGTGTTGTAAACTACCAATATATACTCACTTCTGTGTAGAATTACAATAAATCTTAGCTCTTGCTCTATTAAAGTCATGATATGATATCCTATTGTGAAAGATTTTAGAAAAACCGAGCCAATATATATTTCACTGTACTATTGCAGAACTAAATCAATGAGAGTGTTCAATGTACAATCACACCAGAAACTAAAAAATTCTTTGGTTTCAATAAATATCTTGGTGGCAGGAGCAACAATGCTCAACAATTTGCAAAGTATGGTAATGGCAGAGTACTGCATGCAGGCCTATTCCACTGTCTAGCCTCTGTGTTTTCAATCATCAAAAACAACCACAACTTCATGTATCTCTGGAGATTTTTACACCCCTGTCCCCTGTCCCAATTTAGGCTATGAACAGAACCCAGGGCCTCTATTACCAAGCTACGTTCCAAGTCCTTGATTCCTACTTTTAAAAGTATACCAAGAGCCCTTCAAATTTTGATAAATGCTATAGATTCTCTCCAAGACAAATACACACATACAGACAGAATTCACATCCACTCAGAGTCTGTATCTAATCCTCCTCCCAACTCTTTCCATGAATCCATCTAAGGAATAGATAGACTAGCATAAGAGGTACTGTTTGATTTTTTTGTTGTCATTTTTGTTATCTATGCTGCTGATGTAGTATTCTTCTAAAAAATATTTACCTTTTTTCCTGTACTGTTTTAAATCTGATTTTAATTATTTTACATGTCCTATCTCAATGCTTTTTTTCCTTCTTATATTTATTCTTAGTGTTCTGTTGATATCTTACTATAACAGTACTTCTTAACTTACATGCTCTGTTACAGTGTAACCTGTCCTTCTTTCCTCAACAGATATCAACAGAGGTAGTGGAAGGCCTTGTAATGACTGTGCACAGGCAGATGCCGACCTCAGGTGACTTAAGAAACAAGATCAGAAATGCTCACACAAAAGCTGCCTGATGCTATTAGCATTCTGGAAAAGTTTAGGTTCAATGCTCTTAGGTTCGCCAAATTCCATCAGCTGCATCTAGGGACTTGAGTGTCAGTTCCAACTCATCCTCACCTACCAAGTGTCTGGCCTGAAGTCAGGCTGTCTTAGACCAACAGAACAACCCATCCACCAACTGTGTGCTACAAAGTGGATGCTCTGAGACACAGAAAAATCACATGACAAACGGTTCAGCAGATTCCTGATCCAAAGACACTATGGACTTAATTAAGGGGCTGTTCTCCCTTATATTTAAGTCAATTTGTGACATAACAGTAGTTATGTGACAATGTTTATACCTGTTCTGCCTACTTAAAATTCTTCATTTACATTTCTAGTTCCATTTTTTTTNAGAAGCAGTTAAAGGCAAAAGAAAAATGCATCAAATACTGAGATTTCAGGACAAGAGAGAAATTGTCATTTGCTTTTTTTAAAATTCTGTTATTTGAATTTGTTCACAAAATATTTATTACCTTATAGTTAAAATTTNAAAATGCAAAGACANAGTAATCATAAGTTCCACTACCCAGGGAATTTTTCAATGGGAGAGCATTCTTTCCATGTTTTATATTCATAGGCTCCCTACCGCTATGCTTTCAGTTTACTTCAAACATTCTCCATCTCATTATAATATTAGTAAGAAATTTCCTTTGGGCATTATGACTAGTGTTAAATGGATTTAATACAAATATATCTAATNTATTCTGGTCATGAAAGTGGTAACATTGAGATTAAAAGTAACACAAGGGATTACCTGAGTAACCAAACGATATGCTTGACATTGGACTAAGATAGATCCCGCTCCCATACATCGCACCATGGAGCTATTTTAGAAGAGAAAGAAAGATGTCAGTCAATGGTCTGAATTAATAGCATACAGAAGAGGGTAATTGGTTTAATGTTGGAACGTTAAGTCTTATAAAGATGACAGTACACTTACACTGGTCTAATGTGAAAACATTACTACTATCATGTTTGGAATGAGTTGATAAAAATAATGACAGGAAAAAGAGCCAAAGAATGTTCTTTGTTCTGCCAGTAATAAAAAGAGTCCCTCATTACAAGGACTATAGTCAGTTCTTCTTTTAATGAATCTAAAATTCTAAAAACAAGACTTGCTGAAGAGCATGGGAAGGCATTGTTATGAACACTNACAAGCCGCAATAGGAACAAAGTGTCAACTCTGATTTATTATATACGTCATCTGCTGTTCCACTCCTCCACTGTAGTTTTCAAGTTAAAAGGCGCCTCATTATTTGAAACATTTTGAGCGGTCTAAAGAAACTACTCNGAACATTTAAAGTTCTTTTTTTCTCACGTCTATGCTCTAGGGTCCTCACACATTAGTAGTAAGAACTTGGTACCAAGTCAATGGGTTAACACTTGCAGACACGCATAGTTAATTCTGTCAGCCCTGTTGTTGCTGTACAATGACAACTGGCTCAGGTGACTGGGCTGACCTGCTTCTTTCCTCATGTCTTTGTGCTGTCAAAGGAATAATTTGGAGGGATGGGTTTGAAGAGGAAAATAGCAAAATGAAGAGTGTAGCAGAGTTCAGGACTCCAACCACAATATACCGATAATGCCGAGCACTGTGTCCAAGACTGAAAAGCAGGCACCATGCATCTGTGGTGATCCACATCTCCTCTGCTTATGCCTTCCTTTTTCTCTGAAAGGGCCCACACGGAGGCAAAGTAGGGACGAAATGCACTTTGGAATAATGGANTGAATGCCTGCATGGTTTTACTTTCTACACAGTCATATTTTCNTTCTTACTTTCAAAGTGTGGCTTTCATGTTTTCTCCTTAGGAAACCCTTCCTTGTCGAGCATAGGTCAATTTTGCTTCAGTTATTTTGTTAAAATGTACTTTTCTTTCTTAAAAATTCCATCTAGTGTTTTAAATAAATACTCTAAAGTTCACATCTCTCCTTTAAGAATAAATAGGCTTGTATAAAAAAAACATGAAAAATGTTACCTGCAGACGCGTGTTAGAGGCAACGACCAGACCATTCCTCAGGATAGAGTGCCAATTTTCAATGTGAGAGCCACTGAAACACAGAAGTGGGGAGGGAAACAGGAAGGCCAGAAAGTCAATGATCTTTACAACTGGTCTCAACTTAAAGTCATGATACATCTCCAAGTTCTGAGTTTCCCAGTTAAATGTTCATACAGCTGATTGGTTGAAGTTAATGACAACTTCCGGGACAGTGTTTTCTTCNACCTGACTCTGGGAAACTGGTCGGAGACCACCCTCCCTCCCAGCCACACTCACTGAAACGCGAAGGTGCTCCCGAAGAGCTTTTTAGCAGCTCTGAAGTTGGACTCTTTGGCTGGTGGACTGCTGAGGAGGAGGAACTGGTGTGGAGTATGCATGAACTTCAGTTGCTGTCATCCAAAGTGATAACAAATGATAACATGTCAAAATTTTACCAGCTTAGGAATCATCCAAATTATCCAATTCCAAAACAGGGATTTTACAATGATAACCTTTTCAGACTAGTTGAAAAACTATGTANTTTTTTTAAGAACCCAACTTAAGTTATACCTCACATGGAATTACCCATAAGAAGCAACTCCTTTAGGCTAGTTGGAAAGAAATAGGTAACAGACAAACCAAGACATTTACATTTAGATTCTACTATGCTGTCACCTCACACTTAATGCTTTCTTGATTACATTTCTTTTTAAGACTTTCATTACAGAATTCCATGGGTCTGGATTAGCTGCTCCACTGAGAAAACATTCTGGAATTTGCTAAGCAGAAGACTTAATTCACAATTTTAAAATGAAAATCATCCTTCTGCTTTATTTACATGCTTTTGCTCATTAACAATGGAAANAGATGAGGGGAACTTCGAGACAAGACTCCCTCATCATTCCCCTTTCACCTTGGGTACTTACACAGGAATATAACATACAGCAATCTCCCATGCGGAGATTTGAAAATAGGGAAACAAGAGTTTTAAACGCTGCTCTTAGGTGGTGATGAGTACTGCAATCAGGGCCTGTTAGCTATTTTAAAACATTGTTTAAACACTACTTAGGCTGATAAGCAAGGTGTTTGAAGCTCCCTTTCCAAATGAGAAGGCAGAACTCTGACATCAAGTATTCTTCCAATCTCTCCCTAGACGCCACTTTACAAACTCTTGTAGGAAGACTACATTCTCTCATGTAAAAAAATAAAACAAAACAAAATAAAATAATTTATTTATTTATTTGTTTATTTATTTATTTGTTTATTTATTTATTTGTTTATTTATTTATTTATTTATTTAAAAGGGCAAGGTGCAGGCTGAATATGGGTTTGAGTCTTGGAAGGGTTTGCAGCCAGTGCACAAACTGAAACTGAAGAATTCAGCTGAATCATATCCATCCTTGGACACGCTGCCTGAGAGCCACAGTGGTCAGCTCTCTCAACTAATACCTTCTCCCATTTCTGGGTGCATACATGAAAATAGAACTTACCCTGTTCACTGGCAGTTTCACAATATGTGACCTATTACTTGAGATGACCCTGAAATTGAAATGACCAGTCAGTCACAACTGCATGGAAAATATATTGAACTGTTTTATATGCTAGTCAGCAAGTGATTGAAGTGTAGTTTCTCTGTGCTACAAAACTTCTTGCTTTTCAGTTGATTACATGTGTTTGGTTCACTCACTAATACAACTTAAGGAGCTTACATAACAAAACAGATACTTTCATCTGAGAAAACTCACTGGGAAGTAGTTCCATAAAACTTGTGAATATGCAATTTTTAATAAGCACAACCCCAAATATTAGGAAAATGGACATATTTAGATATTCAATACTTTCGAATAATGGTAGTTTGTAAATGAGAAGTGGATTCAGGCACCGGATTGTTTTGATTCCTACATCTCCTAAATGAAAAATGTGTTTTCACAAAGACTCTGTT
>LZPO01068025.1:0-15711 GCA_001675575.1 Neotoma lepida
TTTTTTTTCCAAGAGAAAAATGAAGAAGTCAGGATATCTTCACACAAACATTTGCTCCAGAAAGCTGAAAGATAAGTATACTAGAGACAAAAATCCTCCTGCTTCTTTCCAGTAATTTAATCCTTAGAATCAAAATAATTCAAAATGTAAGCCATGTGCTTGAAGTGGACACTCCAGTCGTGATCTCTCTGGCAGAGTTTCTCTCTCCTAAGAAAGAATGAGAAGGGGACTAATTGAGGAGGGCTTGGAGGACCTGGAGTCTTCCTCCCACCCTCTTGCCTGACAGCTGTGAGTTATGAGGTGTTACAGAGTAGAACAGAGTTACCATAAGAGCTGTCCAAATAACTTATGGCACTGAATCACAACACTATCTTCAGGAGATAATTCATGTCACCAGTGAATGGTCAGTAATACGGATTTTTCTCCAAAACACCATATTTAACAAGCAACACAACTGAAAGGTGAATTTAATGGCAGAGNGAATTATTTAATAGAATTGAGCTGTACTCCAACATGGAATGAGAGCTGATTAAAATGTATGCAGAGATGATAAAAGTTGTTTAAATTAAATACTGGATGTGAGTAGCAAATAATAATCAGCCCACAATGTTAAGANGCCAACCAAACCAAAGATTAAAAAGAGTGAATAATAACACTATAGAATTTGTACATACTTAGCATTGCTTTTTCCTCATTATAGGTATATGTTCAAATTAAACTTTAAATTAAATTCTAAATGTATATGATATTTACTCTAGCACAATACTTAAATATCACTTCTACAAAAGTAATTACTTAAATAAATGAAAGATTAATTTATGAGTNAAGACTGTCTTCAACTGTGAGCTACCATCATCTCATCAATAGCTAATTAATTAAGACAATTATGAAATTATGCAATACACAAGATGACTGGTAACATGTCAGTAGTTATTCTATTTGCATATTACATAATGGCACCCAAAGGCCTTAAGTAGCCTTAAGGCAAATTGTCATTTGCCATTGGCTTTGACCTTGTGATCAGTATGACATTTTGCCCCAGTATGAGTCCCCAACTCTGATCAATTGCTAGTGTGTCCAGTCAGTTTATCTTACATTGCTGGAGACAGNTTTCTGCATTGGGTAATCTATTGTATTCTCTGCTCTGTGTTGGTTTGAAGTTTTTCCTTCTGAAATTTAAGGTCTGGTCAGAATGTCCTTGATCCCTTTCCAGTTCAAATAATTTTCCATTCCACAGATTCTCTCAATAAAAGAGATCATTGTACTGGCCACAAGTTTTATGTACAGGCATGCATCAAAGCAAAGAATAAGTAGCTAGCACAATATTACATGCAGTATTGAAAACNTTGTGTACCCAATTTATCTTCAAATTGTCTTGTGCACTCATCATTTTCTTCAAGTTCTATTCCAACACTGTAGCTCGGTTCCTCACAGATCTTTCCTCTGCACTTTTCCATGCATTAGTTTACAACGCATTTCCTAACAACTTCTTCCTCCCACAAGCCATCCTGCCTGCCTGCCAGCCACTTCATACTAATCACTTAAAGGAAAAGCTCCAATTGAGTCACACCTTTGGTCAAAGTCAACAACTGTCTACACAATGAAATTGATTTCTCTCCATCTTCATGGTCACAGCATGGCTTTGTCTCATTCTAATGCTCTACAAAATTCTCAGTGATGAACAGGAGAACAATAAGGTCCAGGCCCCTTCCAGGCTGTCAGAGACTTCCTTTCTCCCATTTCATTCTGTGCAGACACAGTGTATCACCNTGGCTTTGCTTGCTTGATNGCTTGCTAGTTGTTTTGGTATGCAGAATAAGCACTCCCCAACATCTCTGTTTGATAACAGCTGCTGCCCCCCTAGAGGTTGGCAGATGTACCAGGCCCTGGACGAAACACTCAATTACTGCTGCACATTGACACCCAAGAGAGTTCCAGATTCTACTTGTAGATGAGGAAATTTCTCTGATATTTTTAACCTGAGGCATCCCAGATCATGATGACTGATGTTTCAAGAAAGGAAAATAGTATACTTTTTTAAAAGGCAGAAATAAACAGAGGTAGAGTTGATAAAAAATATATCATAAACCACTTGTGGATTTAGATACAATTTTGCTGAATGCCCTAATTCATCCTTACATTTCCAAAACATATGAACCAGCAATTATTTTAACCTAATTCTATTTAAATTTCTATCATCTATGGTCAAAATAGGCTGAAAANTTTTATAATATATATATACATATAAGAAAATAATACCCATTATACAACTAAATGACCTTCTATTAAAACTAGAAGCAGTCATCAATAATTTCTTCCACATACATACAGCCATTATATTGGTATGAATTACCATCATATATACTACTGCAATAGTCTCCATACTCATGCTTAGTGCTGTCTCTTATACACATCTAGATGTGTATAAGAGACAGCAGTTGGTGTTTTAGGTGAATACTGGGGATTTGAACTCAGGCCTTCATGCTTGAACAGCAAGTGATTTTACCTATTGAACAATCATTCCATCTAACTCATACTTAGATGTGTATAAGAGACAGGTGCATGTGTGTCACTGACCTTGCAGCTTGACTAGAGGCCAACATATTCCTCTTGCTCCTTCCTCCTTAAAAGCATTGGAGTTACAGGGTCAAGNCTAGGCACAGTTGGTGTTTTAGGTGAATACTGGGGATTTGAACTCAGGCCTTCATGCTTGAACAGCAAGTGATTTTACCTATTGAACAATCATTCCATCTAACTCATACTTCAATTACCCTCACAAAAAGAAAGTCAGACTTGATGACAATAAATACTANACATACAATATATATAATATATATGTACTACCTTGGTTAAAATTCCTTAAAATTTTCAATTTCCCTGCCCCAGTCCCCACTTTTTACATATCTTTCCAATTTTCATGAATCTGGCTATATGAGTCAGAGTTGTGAACTAGTTTCCCCTCAGAATTTTGCAGCTGTGTTATTGATTCTACAAGGCTGGTGGGCTAGAACTTCGGGCTTGTGCTGTGCTGAGTTGGAATGTTGAAGATTTGGAACTAAATGATATTGGACTATTGATACTTAACCTTACTAGCCACTTACCGCTCAACTGTGTCTGACCTGGCATCCTTTCATCTATCAGATCAAACTTTTTAAGTGNATTAACTTAATAGATCATTAGCTTCCACCAATCCTAAAGCTAANATTGTCACCACACAATATGTAAACATATAGTTTTCCCTGCTTTGCTGTGGAGTGTNTAGTTGATGTGCAGACCAAGATACTTTCAAAAATGCTTTCATTTAATACCTTATTTTGTTGTGTTTTTCTGTGACTATAAAAGTTTGTATAATCTCTTTGACCCTGGAGAATATTATCCAGGGCAATCTGAACCCATATTCTAGTCCCATGGTCACATATATTTGGCACAGTGTAAGTGATATCCTAGTTGCTTTTAAGGAGGGAGCTGTGTTTGGCATTGGCAGTTTGGGCACTTAAATGTAGGGCACTAAAGATGATCCCCCTTCATTTGAAGAGCCACTGAATTGACACCAAGCACTGGCAGGGTCCCTTTGTGCCAGACCATCTGTGTTGTCTCTGTTTGTGGGTATTGGTGAACTTTCTCCAGATCCTGGACCTCTCTTTACTGTAGCTGATGGCCTGTGCACCTACTCTTAGCTTGCTGTTAGATTCCCTCTTTTTTTTTTCAGAAGAATGATTTGTTCTTATCCATTTACAGATAGTTTGGTCAAAGAAGTCAGATCATCTATTTTGTAGCATTTAGTCTCTTCTCCTGCCACTTTCCAATATTCCACTTTCCCTTTCTTGTTTTTTAACTTAATAATGCATCCACTCTCATTTGTGNTGTCTATATACTTATGGGTATGGTGCTCTCCTCTGAGGTATGGTCAACCTACCAAGAGTCACGCTCTTAGAGAAAACTGACTCACCCTCAGTCATAACACATCAATTCTCCATATCTCCTGAGTTTGGAGTGAGGGTTCATGAATTCCTTCCTATTCCATGCTAGAATGTTGGCTGGCTTGATTTTGTGCTAGTCTAATGTAGACAACTACATTTAATGTGAGTTCGTGAGTTCCCCCGTCCTATCAAGTCCAGCAGACGATGTTTTACTCTGGTGCTCCTCAACCTCTGGCTCTTACAGTCTCACTTTCCTTAAGGGCCCTGAGCTTTGGAGAAGGGGTGTGATACAGATGTCCCANTTCTGAATGAGCAATTCTCAGTCATTTATTCTCTGCAGTTTGACCACCTGTGGGTTGCTGTGTTAACCATGAGGCCCTGCACAAAGAAACTTTTCTGATGAGTCCTGAGAACTTATTGAAACTATAGGTTAAAATACAGGAATTTAAAGGATAGTTTTATATTATGTCCATCTAGGAAAATAATGCTAGTTTCACCGCTGGGGCTTATGGGTTTCCCATTCATGGATTCTTGTCCAGATATTTAAGTCATANCTTGAGTCATGTCAGAAAGCAGTGGATTGGTCCACAACATTTGTGCCACTATTGGGTGTATTTGACCAACTGGTCATTAATGCAGTTCACAGGATTCACTTTTGGATAAGACTGCTGGTCTATCCCACTACCCCAGCAGCCTGCACAGCACTTCACAGTACTATGAAAACTATGTAGAAGGGAAGAAGCTTCCTGGTCAGTATTGACTTTATTTTTCCATGTCCTGTGGCAAGTATGCATAGCATCTTCAGCAATAGAGCCTTGCCATTGAGTTCTGGTGGGCAACCAAGAGCAATGGCAATGGACTGCATTGTTTGAAGGGGGACCTCTTTGACACTTCAGAGTAACAACTCGAGGAGAAGCCATGGTACCCATTCATGAGTTCAGTACCACCACACCAGGCACTGGACTATTTATTTGACTACCTGTGAATTATGGGATGAAAATAATTCCATTGTAAGATAACTCCAATTAGACACATGTATTAAATATATAATATATATGAAATGTTTGTATATATATATGAAGCTCATAAAATAATAAGATTNCATATACTTTTATGAACTTCCTTAGTGTTAGTTATCTCCCCCCAACACCCTCGTTTCCCCAACCCTCCCATCCCTTTCCCCACTTAAACCTCCAAAACACCAGATAACATAGAAGCTTGAAATTTTCAGGAAAGAAAAAAGATACTGAAACAGAAATTGGAAAGTTATGGGAAGAAGAAGTGTTTGGAGAGAAAAAAAATAACACTATTTGGCACTCTGGCTGGTTTTATATTTGATAATTATGGTAATTTAGCTTGCAAATATTAAAATATGAGGAAATTTTATATTCCCAAAGATAATTTTTTGTGTGGGTTGATGTGCACACTAAACTAGATGGCCCACATAACAAAACTAGAGTTCATAAATGGGCAGCTTCTTTAATGAGAATTTAAAGATTACCTAAGAAAAGAATTGATAAAATTGTTANTTTAAAAAAGAATTGTTTTGGACACTGTACCAATAAAAGAGAAGGGATTGATAAGTAAGACATTAGGTTGTTTCAGAACTAAAAATAAAGCAAAGGAATCTAACTTTTTAACTGCTTACTCATATGTATTCTTCTCTGTCTCTTTCTCATTTATCTTGCTCTTTTGCATTCTTGTTTTCTACTAATATTCAAGCAGAACAAAAGCTGTTTCAATAGAAAAGATTGCTACGGCCTCTTAGAAGGTTTCTGATGGATCAGTTGGTAAAGTACTTGCTGAGTAAACGTAAAGACTTGAATTTCAATCCTTAGAGTCAATGCCAGGCATAGCAGGAGGGATCTCTAATCCCAGTGTACTGTGGCGAGACGAGTGGTGAAGGCAGGATTCCCAGGAATCCATGAGCAGCTAGCCCAGAACACACAATGGTGAACAACAGAGACCATGTCTCAAAACTGACTGTGGTGACTAATACTTTAGATTGTCCTTTGACCACCACAAGTTTATCATGGCATGTGTGTGCGTGCACACATACACACACACACACACACACACACACATACACACACATACACACACACCACTAGAAAGGTTATGAGGTTTGCTGAGCCCCTGAACTTTGTTAAAGCACTTGAGATCACCTTTTGTAGACTTATGAACTACAGTTTTCTAAATTTGTTAATAANTTCAAATTTCTACTTTTAAGAACATTTCCCTTTGACTGCCTCGCTTTTAAAATGGAGAAAGAATTTTTTAAACATAATAAGCTTCCTCTTCTGACCTTTAGTTTTCATTTAAGGGAGCTCTGTACTAGAGATACAAATTTTATGCACTGTTTCTGCTGATAGCATACTCTTACATAATCATTTTATTCTATTTATGATTGTTGTTGAGTTAATGTAGTTGTCTACATGTCTTTTTGTCTGTTGGTCTACTGTTNACCTATAACTATGTTTCATACTTATATTAAAGACTACAATTTAGAGATTTTTATATAACAGTCAAATTAGCAAATAACAAGAGGTTTTAATATNTAATAAGCAGGTGATTGTGGTTCATTTGTTTTGTATAAGTTTGGTGTTCTACTCCTTTTCAAATTGTCGAATTTAATCCATTGTCTTAGTTTTAGTGTAAATGTTAAATCACCTTGTTTATTAGTAAATATGTTCCTATGTACTTCCTTTACACATATGCTGAACGGTATATTTATATGATAAAGTTCCTCCAAAATAGTTTGAGGAGCTGGAAAGATGGCTCATTAGTTAAAAGAGCATGCTGCTCTCTCAGAGGACCAGAATTCAGTCCTCAGCACCCTCAGGAGGTANCTCGCAACTGCCTGTAACTCCAGATGTGACTCTGCTCTGGCTTCTGTAGGNGCTAGCACACACTTGCACATATGCACAAACGTGCATACAAATGAATAAAACACAATAATGCAAGTATTTTTAAAGGAGTTTGATTCAAATTGACTTAAAAGNAACACAGGGCAAGAGTTATCAGATCTTTTATGAATTTTCCATTAACAAATAAAATTTAAAAAGTAAAATAAAAGTAAGTAGCCTCCATGTAAGCTTAGCCTAAATAATAATGTGACTTAAAAGCAACACAGGGCAAGAGTTATCAGATCTTTTATGAATTTTCCATTAACAAATAAAATTTAAAAAGTAAAATAAAAGTAAGTAGCCTCCATGTAAGCTTAGCCTAAATAATAATGTAACAAAATGTTTGTGGCAGAATCTTCAGATTCAACTGCCCCAACGGGCTAAGTTTGGTTACCTCTCCCAATNCGCCAATTAAAGAGATGAGTAATGATGAGGAGCAAAGAGAGGAAATTTTGTCAATGTGACCACATTAAAAGGAACAAATTAAAGGGTCCAGTAACCCATATCCATCTCCAGAGCACTGACAATGGCTTTGAATGTAAAATTGACACAAAGGATACAAGTTATTCATGATTAAGCAAAGCTAATAAGAGATCTCCTTTTATTAGTTCAGCCCTGCGCATAGAAGGCAGCTGGTTTTCAGAAAATTGTTTCTTCTCCCCTAGGAAACTTCTCTCTCGTCTTTATGGTAATTTCATTCAAAGGATATGGTTCATGGTGGAGGTCTTTGCTGTTCCTGCAGTTAAAAAGTGACTATAAATTTAAGATCATGACTTATCTTTATGCTTTAAGCATTAAAATGATGATTAAATAAGTGATTAACATGGAGTGACCAGTGCTGAGTCAATCTGACTCAGAGTAAAGGAGCTAGACAAAGAATGAAGACAGAGATGTCAGATCTTTATCCTGCCTTTGCCTTGTGAACCCAAATGTGAAGACCATGCCTTTTTAACAACAGTCACTTAGTGCCAATTACAATAAAACTTAATAAATTAATTTTTTTCAGCATTCTGATAAAGAAACCAGAAGTATCATGGATATGTGTTGCCCTTGTTTCCAATGTGGCTTCCTTGGTTGTCACTAAAACACAAGATTATTGTGTTAAAAATTATTTTTCTCAATTCAAAAATTTTGTAAGGAAAAATGAGATGAATCATCAAAAAGAATTTAAAAATATGTAAAAAGTTAGACAAATAAAATATGTTTTAAAGGATGTTAAAAGAGAAATTAAATACTTTTAGATGAGAAACGACTTTGTATGATAAAATAATATTGGATTCTAACATAAAATATTTTTTAAAAATGGAAGAGAACAGGTGATCATAAAGCTAAAGTATGTCATGCAGAGCTTTGTCAAAGTCAAAACTGGTAGAAAATGGCATATGTAGACTAAGTTGTCTATAATTACAGGTTTTAAAAAATATCTAAGGACAAAATTTAGAGCCTGATGCATAACTGGATCCTGAGTCTGTATACCAAGATAAGATTTTCTTAAAATTTTTATTCTACCTTTAGTAATAATTGTTTTCTGAAGAATTTCCTCAGAAAACTGGCTTAGAGAACAATAATTTTATTTTACCCTTTACTGAAATGTATTAGATTTTACCCAAATGTCTCCAAAACAAGAACATAAGTATGTCTTAGCAATGTGTGTTTTCCAGTTGGATTGAAGTCTTCATCTGTCACAAAGCCACAAATTTAACAATTAAAAAATCTATTAGAAAGAATTGCTTGTACTTGGAACATTACTGTTCTATCAAATTACATTATTTTAGTGGACCAGCATTAGAAATATGTAACACTTGAAATTTCAGAATATTCAAAACTAGAACTGGGTCAGAGAGCCAAACAGTCATAAGGANTAAGCAAGTGTCACAGCTGCTTATAGATTCTGATTACTGTGTCTATTCATTCAATCAATTTAATTGGTATATATTTGACAAATCTCTTTCTTAGTTTACTCANTGCCATAAAAAATAAAGTAATCATTTTATCAATACAATCATACAATCTAAGTTTATACAGTGACTCCCTTCCCCCTTTTTCTCACTTTGTGGAACTATATCATGAGATNATTTTTAGTCATAAGGACACAAAAGGGGAGGAAGTTTCTATGATTTTCATATACCTTCCTATCGACAAATCCACTGCTTTCTCCAAAATCAAGCCACAGTTTAACTCCAAAATAACAGAGTAGTAGTATTAATANGATGAAAATATACTCCAACTCTAACACTGAGAGTCTTTATGATGTATTTAGTGTTTGATAAAACCATGATTAGTATCACTTTGTATCCAATGATTGAGTCCTTCTAACTTAATATCAAGAATAAGAGACAAGAGACAACTGACAGACCCACTCCTTATCAACAGCTATGTAATGTCCCTCCCTAAATCAGAACTCCACTATCAAGATGGTAGGTAGATACAGTCTCTGAACATAAATTTCTAGAAGCATAAGCCAAAAAAAAATTTATTTCTTCAGAACTTGCCTGTCTTGGTATTCTATTATAGTAACACCAAACTGATTAATACAGGAGGCTTTNTGAAAATAACATAGAAGCCAGTGAATTACCTCCCAGCTACAGTGAGCCACAATCCCACATCACAAGGTGTCTTGTTTTAGCCTTAGAAAAGATTTCTCAAGGGCAAATNTTACAGCCAATAGGAAGTCTCTGGAAAAGCTGATTCCTAGTCAGTAACTGATCTTTCGTCTCATTTCAGATCATAACTATTTAAGAAGACAAATCTACAGGGGATGAGGGTGCAGTTTGACTCAGTGGGCAAGAGCATTTGCTCTTGTAGAGGACCTAAGTTTGGTTCCCAAAGCCCTGACAACCATCTGTAACTCCAGTTCCCAGGAGATTCAATGCTCTCTTTGGACCTCTGTGGGCACCAGGCATGCACATGGTGCACCTACATACATGCANACAAAACATTCATATGTATAAAATAAATCTACATTTTTTCAAAAGTCATCTTAGAATTCAGCACATCAGCATGTCTTCTCNCAAAGGGCTCTTAGGAAGGAGAGACACATCCTAAAACATTTCCCAGCAGCACATAGTCCATCCTAGTTGCCGGCGCACACACTTATTGCATGCATCTTTCCTGATGTGAAAACTCTGTTGTTGATGACCCCATGCTGGATAGTAAGCACAGTGCCCAGCATATATGCAGCATGGATGAATGGGTATATACATGAATAAAAGATAGCAAATTTATTTNNAAAAAAACAACAGAAAAAGAAGACAAATCTCAATGTATAGACTTTTGGCATGGATTTTAGGACAAAGTTTCCAGATTTGCTATGTTCTCTTATAATTTCTTCAAAAGAAAAGCATTCAAATGATATTTTATAAGTATGCACATATTTGGGGTGACTCAAATTACAAATCTATCAAATTGCACTGGTGCCTAGGGTGGAAGGATATGTGTTTATTTCTGGGAGTGTTGTGATCTTGCTGCCTCAGACTCCTCAATACTGGGATTACATGTTTGTATCAGTAGAGCTGCCATGAAGGTCAGATTCTCCAGGACATCCTTAAGAGAATGCCTTAAAAACTATGAGCAGACTATATTAAAGATAATGCTTTTCAAAATGTGTAAAACTAAACAGATGTATAATATTTTGACAGTTGTTCCTAGTTTTAAAAAGCATCCAGTAAAATAATCCCTCATCAATTATATTTCTGACTTTTATNATATTCATGAATCTTGATCACCTATAACAAGCCAGTTCCTACCTTATTTGCAAAAAGTGGCATAAGAAAAAGATCCCTTTCCTACATTTGCTTTGTTTATCTGGCATGTTCATTACTTAATTTAAAAAGTCACAAAAGTTTTCAATGATCATTATTTTCAGTGGTCAATACCATTGCTATGCACAGAATTATCCTTTCTTTAGATTAAGACATGAACCCATGATTATTTTAATCATCATTAGTAAAGTAAGATAAATCATTAAAAAATATGCAAATATATTGAAAGAATTTATATTTACAATCTTTACACAGGATAATTGCTCAAAAGAAANAATAAACACATCCAAGAAGTCGCAAGGACAATTAAACAGATAATCAAATGAAATCTAAGAAAACACCATAAAATAAACAAAAGGACAGGAATTAACTCACATCTTTCTATAATAACTCTAAATATTAATGGTCCAAATTTCCTAATAAAAAGACACATACTAAGAGATTGGATTAGAAAACAGGATCTGTCTTTTTGCTGCTTACAAGAAACACACCTCACAACTAACTGTAGACACCACCTTAAAGATAAAAGTATGAGAAAATGCATTCCAAGCAAATGAATCTAAGGAATAAGCTGTGTATATATTCTAAAAATAAACTTTATGCATTTTGAAATAACTGCTTCAAATTAATAAAGGCATAAAACCTAATTAAATAATTGTTATAGCTGATATTATCTATTAATAAAGTTTTATATGCATTGATATTAAAATATCAAAATAAGATATTAGGTTAGTTCTCATAACCATATACATATTTACCTAAACACCAAAAAAAATTAGTTTAGTTTATTCGTGATTTCCAGTCCACTCCAATTGCTAGAAGATAAGAATCTTACCATAAGACCTATGTGATAAAAATGAATGTAAAGTATCTCTTAAAGAATAATCACAGACAGACAGGATCCGCTGTTTTTGATTCCAGATTCTAGTTCCATTTCTCATTGTCTTAGGACTTCACGAAAGTTTGTGTTATAACACTTNCACTTGTCCCAATTTTTGGCAGTCCTTTCATTAAAAGAGATTGACTGAAACTAACTAATATACGTTAAATAGTTAAAGACAGAGCTGAAGAATATACGAGGGGGGGGCAGAATGTGTTTTTTAGCAACAAGTTCAAACCCAGAAAGACAAACATGGTCTATAGACACTCATAAGTAGATATTGGCTGTAAGGTAAAGATAACCATGATACAAATCACAAACCCGGAACGCCTAACAATGAGGGCTCTAAGGACACATAGATCTCCCTGGGAAGGGGAAATAGAATAAATAAATTTAGCAGGTGGACTGAGTGCAGGTGGGGAGGAGAGCAAGAAAGATCAGGTTGGGGAGGANAGGGAACCGAGAGAGTGCTGCGAGAGACAACTGGATTTGGGGTGGCATTTGAGNGAGCAAGGTAGAAACCTAGTGCAATGGAAACTCCCTGGAATCTACGAGGATGATCCTAGCGAAGACTCTTAGCAATGGTGGGTATGGAGCCTGAACCAGCNGTCTTCTGTAACCAGGAAAGGTCTCAAGTGGAGGGACTGGGACACCAACCTAGCCACAAAACCTTCGACCTACAATGTGTCCAGCCTTCAANATATGCTGGAGTGATGCAAAACGTGTCCAACCAATGACTGTTGTAATTTGAGGTCCACTCCAGGAGAGGGAGCCCATGCCTGATGTACCCCAATGACCAGGACCTGGAAGCTGGATAGAGCAGAGACCTATGATAGAAAAACATCAATAAGATGATTCCTAATAATATTCTTACATATTCNTAGATTGGTACCTAGTCTAATCGTCATAAGAGAGACTTCTGATTAGAGCAGATGCGAAATCCACAACCAAACATTAATTGGAGAGAGAGCCCAAATTGGAGATCTCCATCAGGTCCCTCCTCTTGGAGCTCCAGGAACCTTGTGGAAGAGGGGGAGGATGAATTGCAGGAGCCAGAGGGGCTTGAGGACACAACGAGAACATGATGGCCCACAGACATCAAGTTAGTAAGGCTCCTAGGGGCTCACAGAGACTGAAGCAGCAATCACGAGTTTGTATGNGTAAGTCCTCTGCATATATGTTATGGTTGTTAGCTTGATGTTTTTGTGGGACTCCCAACAACAGGAGTGGGGCCTATCTCTGACTCTTTAGTCTGCTCTTAGAACCTTTTTCTTGGAACTCTTGGATTGCTCACTGAGCCTTGATAAGAGAGTTTATGGCCCAGTCTTATTGTATCTTGTTATGCCATATTTGGTGGATATCCCTAGGAAATCTGCTCTTTTCTGAAAGGAAACAGAAGGGGAGTGGGTCTGAGAGAGAGTGGACATGGGGGTAGGGACTGGGAGGAATGGGGGTAAGAGAAACCGTTGTCAGGATGTATTGAAAACAATAGATAGATGATAGATAGTTAGACAGATATATATATATATGGATAGATAGATAGATACATACATACATACATAGATGATATATAGATACATAGATACATAGGTAGGTAGACACATAGATACATGGATAGATAGATACATAGATACATACATACATATATACATACATATATAGATACATAGATACATAGATACATAGATATATAGATACATAGATACATAGGTAGATAGATGGGTAGATACCTAGATAGACACATATATAGGTACATAGATAGGTATATAGATATGTAGACAGACAGACAAGATCTGTAAGTTTTGCTTCTAGTTTCTAGTTCCATTTATTGCTGTGTCTAGGGACNTCAAGAAAGTTTGTTACAACAATTCCACTTCTTACCATTTGGGCAATCCTTTCATTAGAAGAAACTGACTGAAACTATTGTACATTAAATAATAAAATACAGCTCTAGAAAATNTGCAGNGAGGGAAATGCCTTCTCTAATGACATATCAATTGTTACAAATGGCAGGTATATNTCAATATAAAACTGGATATGATTCATGTAATCCACAGACAGCACAATGCAATAACCACTTCAACTGTGTAAACAGATACTGTAAGGAAAGTGGCACCCTGGCCTTGGAGCTCTGACCAGGGGAAGAAACACAGCCTGGGTTTGGGACCTGAGCCAGAGNAATAACCACTTTATCCCCAAACCCAGAACTAAGGAAACATGCCCTGACTCTGAAACTAGTATCATAATAACACTCTTGGTCCCTAGAATCAGAGTCAGTGAAAGATATGTGCCCTGGCCTTATAATTAGTGACCAAAAGCCAAATAAGGCCAGTGAAAGAAACACAGTTAGGCTCATATCAGGGCCCTCTCTGTGCTGACCAACTGGCTTGTGAAACCAACCAATCAGAGCAGGAAAGAAGCTGTCCCTGGCCAACTGACTTTTGAAACTGACCAATCAGAGAGCAGAAAGTGGCACCCTGGCCTTGGAGCTCTGACCAGGGGAAGAAACACAGCCTGGGTTTGGGACCTGAGCCAGAGNAATAACCACTTTATCCCCAAACCCAGAACTAAGGAAACATGCCCTGACTCTGAAACTAGTANCATAATAACACTCTTGGTCCCTAGAATCAGAGTCAGTGAAAGATATGTGCCCTGGCCTTATAATTAGTGACCAAAAGCTAAGTAAGGCCAGTGAAAGAAACACAGTTAGGCTCATATCAGGGCCCTCTCTGTGCTGACCAACTGACTTGTGAAACTGACCAATCACAGAGCAGGAAAGTGGCACCCTGGCCTTGGAGCTCTGACCAGGGGAAGAAACACAGCCTGGGTTTGGGACCTGAGCCAGAGNAATAACCACTTTATCCCCAAACCCAGAACTAAGGAAACATGCCCTGACTCTGAAACTAGTANCATAATAACACTCTTGGTCCCTAGAATCAGAGTCAGTGAAAGATATGTGCCCTGGCCTTATAATTAGTGACCAAAAGCTAAGTAAGGCCAGTGAAAGAAACACAGTTAGGCTCATATCAGGGCCCTCTCTGTGCTGACCAACTGGCTTGTGAAACCAACCAATCAGAGCAGGAAAGAAGCTGTCCCTGGCCAACTGACTTTTGAAACTGACCAATCAGAGAGCAGAAAGTGGCACCCTGGCCTTGGAGTTCTGAACCAGGGGAACTGTCTCTTATACACATCTAGATGTGTATAAGAGACACCTCCAGGGCTGGGCTGACTCCCTTTGCAGCCCCAGCCATCAGAGCTGTTCCAACCAGCTCAAGGTGTCCAGGACACCTACAGGGTAGAGCTGTTCTACACAGCTGAGGTGTCCAGGATACACCGCCCTCCAAGGCTGGGCTGACACCTTGCAGCCACAGCGGTCAGAGCCCATGAGTTGCAACAACTCATTGTTGCTTACATTTTGGTGCCAGAACCCGGGACCAAGCCCACTGAGATGCAACAAAGTACCTNTATTTATACGACTTGAATTTCTCTAACTCTTATAGAGTGCAGATTCTGAATCTGGCAAGCAGCTACAAATTTCATAATTTTATTTTTATGTGTTTTGTCATCACAAGAATAAGACACAACTTTTGATAGATAATTCTTCCACCAAATAAGTAACCACACATGCATTATAAAGAGAACAATGGCAATCAGTGATTTCTGAGTACTCTATCAGGGAGCATTCATTCATTAAAAGACACAACAGTAAAAGTACAGCCTACCCAGTTGTTTGCATTCCTATAACTCCAGCGCTCATGAGGCTGTTCATATATAATGACTTCAAAACCACCTTAACCTGCATAGTGGGAACCTGTCTGAAAAATACAAAAGTGAATAAAGAAGTGTANAAATATTTATTGCATTAAATTGATGGAAATGTGTACTGGTTGCTTTCTGTCAATTTGACACAAACCTAGACATGTCTGGGGAAAGGCAGTCTCAATCTAGAAAATGCCTCCACATAAGATTAGCCTGGAGGCAAGTCTATGCAGTGTTGTCTTGATTAACAACTAATGTGGGAGGACCCAGCTCACTATGGGTAGTGCCATTCCTAGGCAAGTGGTCCAGGGTTGTAAAAGAAATCAAACTGATCAACCCAGGAATCAGCATTTCTCCATCATTCCCCCTTCAGTTCCTGCTACCAGATTCCTAACTTGAGTTCCAGGCCCAGTTTCCCTCACTGATAGAGTGTCACCTGAGAAATGAAAGATGAAAATTAAACTCTTTCTTCCCCAAGTTACTTT